>SNQJ01S0262945.1:0-12122 GCA_010110895.2 Picea sitchensis | reverse complement strand
GTCCTTAGGTAGTCCACTAATGAAGTGTTGCACCTTTTCCTTTTCCGCTTTTATATAAGGTACATACCTCAACAAATTGAGGAATTTGTTGACATATTCTTCTATAGTGAGTTGTCCTAGTTTGAGTTCATAAAACTCTTTGGTCTTCTCGTCGAAATATTTTTCCGAAAAATACTTCTTCCAGAAGTATTTCTCAAATTGCTTCTAGGACAGGTCCTCTTCGCGAACCCCTTTCACATTCTTAAGGTCTTCCCACCAAATGAAATCCTTTCCATTCAAGTTGAAGGTGGCCACTCGAGCCTTCAAATTTTCTGAGAAGTCATGGACTCTGAAATACTTCTTTAGTCCAAGCAGCTAGGCCTCTACTTCTTCTCCCTTCTTTATTTCACCGTCGAAGGAGGGTGGTTTGGCTTTTCTGAATTCTTTGAATTTACGACCTTTGGAAGGATTTTGCTTCTTTTGTTTCCTTCGGGAATAGGAACTAGTTCTGCTCCTAGAAAATCCCTTCGAACCACCAGCTTCCTTCCCAGAGGAATCGTCTGTCGTTTGTCCTTTACCTCTGGGATGGACCTTTTTCGAGGTGATCCTCTCAGTGTGGCCACTGATATGACCTTGTTTTTGAGTTTTAGGTTCATTCTGCATTTGTCTTTGTAGATCGGATAAACCCTACAGTAAAACTGCATTAATTTTTGTTTTCTTTTCTTGTTCTTTCATCATCCTTTCATTGTCAGCCTTGCAGCTTTGTAATTCGACCATGAGGCTCCTCACAGTTTCAGCTAGATCTGGAGGGGTCCCTACCGCCCTCCTTTCATCAGACTCTTCATCTCTATTGTGGGAGCCCTCCCCCACTTCATGGTGAGTCACCATTCTATGCGTCTGTAATTTCCTGCGGTTGATCGTCCACTTGGGTGCAAAAGAAAAATGTTGGTTGTTAGTCAATATTTTAGATACATTCATAACCTAGGCATAAATTCATTTTTCTTTCTCATGTACACACACACAATAGGAGTTTTCATTCTTAACTTCGTCCTTTGATTAGGAAGGTTAAGACAGGGGGTTACTCCTTTTTGGAGTGTTTCGAATGGAGCTCCTGCGCAACTCGTTCATGAGCCCAAGCAAGCCAAGTGTTGTAACCATGCTCTGATACCAATTTGTAACACACCCACTACGGAATTTAAAAAATTTCGGCCTTTTCTTCTTTTCTCCGAGGAATAGAATTTCCTCGAGTCCCTACGGGACCTGATATGGACCTTGTCATCCCTTATCCGCACTCATCTGATCAGCGTTTATGGCCATAGGCCTTATCGAAGGGTACTCATTGACTTTCGTGATACGGGAAATCGCGATACAAGTATTCCCTTTTTCATTTCGGGGTTTCATCCATCGAAATTTCGCGGCTAGCGAAGTATGAGGAAAACTGACCCTTGAGAGTCCCAGGCACCGGAAAGCCGAAACACCAAAACCATGTGGGCGAATCCATTTTGAGACTTCGCCTATAGGGATTTCGCAAGCCGGGAGTTCGGGGGATGCGATGATAGAAGGTCTCACATCGGGGTCTTCCGGGAGCTGAACTTCGAATTACTAACTCTAAACATACTTCCCTGTTTCAGGATTTCCGCCATCGGGAATTCGGGATATGCGACGACAGGAGGTCTTGCACTTAGGTTTACCTGGAGCCGAAACTACGAAACCTTAACATACGTATAGTTGTATATATGTGTCGCTTATTCCATTCTGGGAATTCACAGACAAGGTTTTCGGGACTGGTGAGCATAAGCAAAATTACTGTCAAGTATCCCGGGTGTCGAAACACCGACGCACCAAATACCATCCGTGTTAAGCCAGTTCAGGACTTTGCAAGTCGAGAGTTCGGGAGATGCGAGTACGAGGGAATACGCCCTTGAGCATTCTGATTTCTGAAGTGTCGAAGTCTCGTAACCTATCCGCGTATTGCTCTTTCGGGACTTCACCCATCGGGATTTCGGGACTGACGTGTACAAGAAGACCGGCCCTTGGGTTTCTCGATTGCCAAAACACCGAAACACCAAGGCTTAACCACGCTATACCTTTTCCGGATCTCATACTTCGGGATTTCACGATGGGTAATGACAAGAAGTCTCACTCCTAGGTTTTCCCAGGAGCTGGAACACCGAAAACTCATAGCTACTCCGTCCTATTATCATTTCGGGATTTCGCAAATCAGAGATTCAGGACTTGCCAGTATAAAGGGACTCGCACTTAGGTATCCCAGGTACCGAAATTCCAAACTATCCTATCTCATCCACTCCTTAAACTATTTCGGGGTTTTGGTTATCAGGGTTTTGCGACTCGCGATGATCAGGGTTCTTCCCCTTTGTCTTCCCGGGTACCGAAACGCCGAAATGCTTACCAGCAGCCACGTGTCCTAAAAATGAACGGTTCAGATACTCCCATGAACCCTGGGGATCTAGGGTCCCGATTTCTTCGCTACTTACAAAGATTAAAAAGGGGTCGAGACATTAACGTCGGCGTTTCTTCATAAAATTTAACAGTCGTAACAGACCTTAGATCTTCCGAAGGGATCTCGTTCGTGCATTTAGAAAATAATAGATCTCCAAACAAACACCAATACAGAGTGCCTAACCAGGATAGTAACCACCAAAGACTAAGCTAAAACCACTTAGAAAACACCAAGAATCACCAACAAAGTTTGAAAGGGAGTCCTTACCTATAATTCCAGTTGAACTAGAACTAACCACCACCGTTTCACCTCGTCAGAAAAAGAACCTATCCTCTGAGCCATTATCACACCATTCTCCTACATATACTTTCCACAAGCTTCAAATTGTTGGTTGAACATAAAAGCTAGGATATGTGGGGATGTCATAAGGGTGATGTGCATTACATCCTGCCATCATCTAGTTATAATATGATGGCTTGGATGTGTTGACATATGTTTATTAATGAGATTGATGTGTCACACCATGCATANTCTACAGAACGATGACATATTTTCTGATTAATGCAAGGAAAGATGAGTTTTTGTTGCCCCCAATTTTATGTGCCTTTTGAACACGTTTTATTAATTTTCTTCAAATAAAATCTAATTTCATCCCAGTATGCCCAAAATAAATGCATGGGGAAACCATTGGGCCCTAGAGCCAACCATGAGGCCCTAGAGCTTTGATAGGAGCTAGACCTCAAATATTCCATATCATTTTTCTTAGCTTCATAAAACAAATGGAATATGTTCTATAGATCATAGTAGTGGATTCAATATCGACCTCATATTTTTCTTATAACAAATCCTCAAAAGGTTTTTTGGTTGCCTTTTTTATTGGCAGGAAGTCTCTCAAGCTTTATCCATCTTCTAAGGATACTTATTTGACATTTTTTTTTGAGCTTTGTCTTTAGTTCGTTAATGGAAGAATGAGGTATTCCTATCCCTATATTGAAGCCATAGGCTCTGATATTTTAGATGCCACATTTCTTCCTCCAATTTGGAAGCCTTATGTAGCTCACTACATAGATCTCTTTCTTCTTCATGATGATGATTTGTAATACCTTCCACTTCCATTCTTGCCTGAAGGTATTAAAGTTGGGACCAAATTTGTAATATTTCCTTTTCCAAAGAGACGTGTGCTATATTTTTCCATTCCTTGAGGGATTTTCTTAATTATTTTAATTTCTACTCACAAATGAAAGTATGTGAACCCACAACCCACTTCCCCCATTCTTCTGAATTAATATCCAACACTCTATGGATTTGAAGCCAAAGAGGAATGAATCTAAATGATAGTATCCCAAAGTTTGGGGATTGGAGGAATTAACTTAGTTACTAACGTAATAAGAACTGTAACCTCAAAAGGAGAACCCTAGCCCAAAAATAGATATTTTTGGGTCAAAAACACCAAAATCAACCCCTAAATCAAAAAGTGGTGCAAGCACTAGCACCCTTTTTTGGTGGAGTGGTTAAAATTGTGAATTGTTTGAAATCAAGGCTATGATAACCAATAACATCGCAAAACATTGAATCTCGAATCAAAAAATGATGCTTCTAATAGCACCAATTTTTTTTTTAGAGTTAAAATTATGACTTAATTGAAAACATGACCTTGAAAACTGGTACCATCAGAAAAAATTAAATAAATAAATAAATAAAAACTATAAACTATAAAATAAAAAATAAAAAAAATTAAATCGACTTATAAATATAAAAGTGGTATTACTTGATAATTTATTCATTAATTATTATTTTTTAATTATATTAAAAAATAAATCAATTTCCTCGGATGGGGTGCCATCTAGTTCAGAAGATCATGTGGTTGGTGTGGTGGAGTTAATGCCTAGCCCAAGGAAATATATGGTTGTGTTCAACATGTAGCACGACGCACCTATCCCTTCGTCAGTTAGTCAAAACATTATGGATTTTCCTGGTGGTGTACTTCTAGGGTGATGAGAGTGTTGGCTTAAATGGTATACACATGGGTTGTAAGGCCCAAGGTTTGTTTTAAATATGACCAACAAACCCACCAAACACTGGCCCTTTCAACATCACCTGCTTGTGAAGATAAAGTCTCACCTGAGGTATTTATTGGGATTGTAAGAACCAGGCTTCTGCAGTAGTAAGGGAAAGCGAGGTGGATACCCAAGTCATTGTTCCTTCTTCTAGCTTATGTATGTTCTCTATTATTACAAATATTCTCATATTCATTCATGAATATTGTACCATAATCAATACACAAACTAGGTTTAGTCTACGAAGCATAGAAACATCATTCATAAGTGCACATAGACAAGTAAAGAACACAAGATACAATATTATCTCTAGTCTCTTTATTTATTCATCTTTTGTCTTACCAACTGACTATTACATTCACGACTCTTGCATAATATTCAACATCACCACTCAGTCCCCCTCTATCTCCCAACCCATTACATATTTATACAAAAAATCTAGGGCTTAAATCCCTTTTCAATCTATCCCAAAAATAACCCATTACAATGCATGGCATGGCCAACTTCAGTTAACTGGTTGTTTTCTTTCTTTTGCTTTTCTCTCTTTATGCAGATTTTCTGTTGTTTTTCTATTTCTAGAATGTCGCATTGTCATCCTTCGCGCTTTATTCTCTTGCTCACTTTCTTTGTTCTTCTATCTTTGTGATGTCTTCCTCCTATGCGCTTACATTCCTCTATGCACTTTCTTTATTCTACACATTCTCTTCCTTCTATGCATGTTCTTTATACTTAGGTTTTTCTTTTAAATTGCATCCAAAAATACCTGTCCAAAAGGCCCCCAACACTCACTTATGGCTCATCTCGAGCCACTCAGGCCTATTTCCTATTCTTTCACATTGCAATGAATTATTGAGTAGGTTCCTTAGCAATATTTACCTCTATGACAATTGTGACCTCTTGTGTTGTTATCTATTTTATGGCCCGCACGATCAAGTCTGTGAGTTTGTTCTCTATTTCCACCACGGCTTGTTTGACCTTCCCTTATATAATGGCCAATTCTCCAATAATCCTTACAGCTTCCTCCTTCTTGGGTCCAAGTCTTTGATGATGGACCTTCTATTGGTCCCTCATTTTCTCCACTTCGACATATTCCTTTCATTAAGCCAAGATGGCTTCCGTTCGCTCGAATGGTGGCAATGTAGTCTCTTTTTCTATTACCTCATTTTCTTGTTCTTGTCCTTCTCGTAGTTTCGCCTATACGACCATTGTCTATGGGTCTCTCATGAGCTCTTCTCACACTTTCGCACTCTCTTCGCAAATTTTTGCACATTATTCTTAAAATTTCTTAATCTTGGCAACTGTTGTCGTTGTCGTCCTCATTCTACCTACGCACACCTCAGGGGATGTTCCAGGTGTGCTCTTCGGTTTTAGATCTTGAATATGCTCCATGAATCCCTTCATGACTTCACCAATTTTCGACAATTGTTCCTCCATAGTGGCCTCTATGACCACGGTAACTTTTGGACAATGTTTTGTGTCTTTTGCACCATAGCTTCTGCTTCCTGCTTTTCCTATAGTGCTTTTAGGGCCCTTTCCTCTACCCCCTTGTTATTCTTGAGAACTTCTTCTATGTGGCCTTCAATGTCATTCTTTTGTTGAAGTGTTATCTTGTATTGTTCTTGCACTTGGTAACTTTCGTCCCTCGGTATGTCCAAGTCTTGGTGTGATGTCTCTCCTCTATGCTTTATTTCATGCACAAATTCCTCTTGTAAGTCTTGTACTCTTTGGATGGGTAGTCTACATGCAACTATACTAAGTTGGCCAAACGACTTAATTTCTTCCTACAATTCGCCCTCTAGAGACTCTAGTGCAACTGCCTCAATATGTATGCTTCTTTGTTCCCCTGAGAGTTGTGTTAGGGCCATCTGTGCACTGTCCATTTTTGTCCTTGGTCCTGAATATGGTATGCCCCCTGACCTATGGTCTTTCATGATGCTTATTATTTCTAGGAGTTGTTAAAGGATTCCTAGTTGATCTTGTACCTTCTTCTTTTGGTCCTCGTGCTTCATTACAGCTTCCTTCCAGAGTTCCTTGGTGGAATCATGGATCAGGTACCCAATCTGATCCATATCATCATCAGTTAAAATACAAAATGGGGTATGTTGTTGCACCTTAGATTTCTTTCGCACCCCTCTTGTTTGTTTTGGCTCCTTATCTTTTCTTTTGAGTCCTGCTTCAGGTTCTTTAGATTGGCCAAGACACTTTCCTGCACCATTCCTTTGATCCTCTTCTTCCTCATTGTTGCTTTGTTCTTCATCCTCTTCTGATGGCCCTAGCTTGTATTTTGTATTCTTCCATTCGTCCTCCCAGTCACTGATTATTAATTGCACGTCTTTTAGTGTCAATTGGTAATTGGTCGACAACCATTTCCACATAGGATTCTTTATGGCTTGCACATAGAGATGGTGCATGTCGGCTCTGAACCATGCAATATCCTTCAATGCGACAACTAATTCCTATGGTATGCTCAGTATGGTCTCCACTACCTTAGTAATGAGCTACAAATAGGAATAAAAATTTGATTCAGGTTGATATTGGTCGCCACCCACCTATTCCAACTATCTCCTTGTGTCTATTTTTTGTTCAACACGTTCTTCTGTGCTACTTTGTAATTGTGGGTTCTAATATTCTAGGGATTTTGGAAGCCCCATAAATTCTCCATGTGGATATGGGTGGCCTCTCGCCTAATCCAACTATCTTATTTTGTATGTTTTCATGTCAGCACATCTTGTTGTACTTCTAGGGCCGTTTTAGGGCCCTAAACATTTGTTTTTGGCTTTCCATAGTCAAATTGTAGATGGAGTCAGATTTTGATGACAGAATGTGTAGTTATTTGAAATACCTTTCCAATAAGCTATCACGCACCTAAAACAGAGGTCGTATGCAAAAGTTACAACCCTGGGAAGTTGAGGTACCAAAGTACACCAACTTACCCATAGGGCCCACATGACTTTTGGCGTTTCACCTTCTAGTGTTAGGTTTTTGGATGTCTAGAGTTTGACATTCATGAGTAATATCAAAAAGGCCTCTAGAGCCTCATTGTAATCCATTTTGCTCAGACGGATGCCCGTAGAAGCCACATCTCTTCTCAGAGATAGCTACCACCATTCAAGCAAGTGTTTTAGTTCTACAGTTTTACAGTTTCATCCTATTTCATTATTTAATAGAAGATATTGTTCACTGGGTATTTGTGTTATTATTCATATCTTTGTGTTTATTGTATTTAGTCTGTTAATCCGTTCATTCCGCTCCTAAATTTGGATCAGTGGTATCAGAGTGGTCAGCTCTTCATTTGTTTTTCTTTGTGCATGTCCCCGACAAGATCTGTGTACAAGAAGTTGGGACTCGAACCAATCAAGCCATTACAAGATCGGTCACACCGAGCCTGACAACAACCCATGGGGGACAAAAAGAAAGATGATGGAGCAGGAGATCCTATTAAAATGTTGCTTGAGGAATCCCTCATGCGACAAAGGAACTAAATGATGGACAACTTAATGCAGATCCTTCGATGACTGCCCACAGGAGAACCATCTTCATCAAGCATCCATGCAACCCCCTTCAAGGTACATGTAAATTTTGATATTCCATTATTTGAAGGACTGATAGATGTGGATGTTGTAGATAAATGGTCAAATCTACTCGAAGGATATTTTTCGGTAGGGAAAAGATCACTTTTTCACTCCTCAAGGTCGTTCCCCGTGTTAAATACTAGTGGGATACTTACTCTGAGAAAAGGGTCATGGAGGAATCTACAATGTTTGTGGTGGCCCCTACATGGGATTCCTTCCAGGACGCCATTAAATAATAGTACACCAGATGGACCACCCTATGTCAAGAAAGGGACCAGATAGTACCAGATTTCACCAATATTTTTCATACCCTGCACACCAAATTGGATATCAAAGACTCTCAGCATCATCTGGTGCTAAAATACCACGACTGTTTGCATAGATACATTCAAACAGAAATGGATGTCCTGGATATCACCTCATTGGGCATGACTTATAAATACGTGTTGATGGGAATAAATGACACACTGTCAACTGGAAGGTCAAATCCGGATCGGGGTTGTCTAAATAACCCAAGTCGTTTGGAATGAAATGACCCGATGGGTTTAATGGCTCTGTTGGCCAGCTAATAATCCTAAAAATAACAAAAGAAAAGAAATTAATCTATAAATATATGATACTAATAATATAAGTTTAATAATTACAAATTTTCAAATGGAAACATGAATATGTGCATATGATTATAAACATTCTATGTACAGCGTACAAGATTTACTTGACATCTTGCGAAACAAATGTTTTTGAAAGTGTTTATAAGAGAGATAAAGAAAGCACATCCATTTTTCATTTATTGTTGAATATTTAAAAGTCTAACGCTAATTAATGCTAATCCAATATAATTGAAATAAGAATAGATGAACAGTCAAAGCTAATTCAATTTGTTTTTATTTCATTAATAAATAATTTAACTAAATAACAAGTAAACTAACGTATAACTAATCGACCAAGCTGGATTTATCTTTCTGTGCAATTAAAAACTCCTGACTGTCATGCGTATGAGGGAAACTTGTAACAGAACAGTGCTAATACTCCCAGAACAAACTCAAAGATGCATTGGAACAAGAATATAACAACAAAATGATAAATATAAAGATCTCATGACCTTATGATAATCAATACTTATAAAGAGAGGAAACTCAATTCAAAGCATTAATGCAATCCATCATTTAATATATAGAATAAATCGACAATAATTAAATGGCAGATTGATCACAGAAGTAAAAGGGAACAACAAATTACATGCATCATCAAAATACTTAATAATATGAAATACCATACAATAACCAGACTAAATCTGCATCAAACGTAATAACATTTCATAAGATGGAGGCAAAAACATAATGGGGTAAGCGTCACACAGGTCTAAAGCCAAATGGTGAGCAACTTCTTCATATTAGTCTTCAAAATCATATGTCCATAATGTATCCTAGCCAAAGATGTCCTCATTACTAACAGTGATCACTATTTAAACTAGCTTAGGATTCACATACTCTTATCATGCAAGATAGAGTGCAATCCCCAAAAAATAGATAGTATTACAAAAATAGTAAAAACTGGAAACCACTCTTGTATGAGTTGGTTTGTCAAAATAATAACAAAGTTTTTTCAACATAAAAGAAAGAAACTATTGATTAGTAGACCGTATGATCCAAGATGGTTTCTCCACGTAATCAACAACATAATTATCATTTTCCTGTAGATAGCAAAACGAAATTGATATTCAGAAAACAATGCTAACTAATATTCAGAAATAGACTGGCTACAGAATCAGAGATTATGTATCTAATCTTATTATTAACAAAGAAAATCGAAATTAAATCTTCCTATTTTGATTTTTCATAACAGAATGAAACAAAATCAAACAAAATCATTTTTACCATTATAAATTAGCAAGTGAGGGATCAGACAGTTCTGAATTAAAGATGGCATTGAAGTTGGTTGCATTTTTTATGATTATATTATCGGTTCGTTTGGGTCTTTTATTTGCTTGCTCTGCTCATGCTTTCAACTCTTGGTTTTCTCATTCAAGTAAATCATTGCGTGAAGCCATAAATTTTACTTATGCCTGTAACAAAAGAATGTCCCTGTAATAACGCTCTATCCAATCTAAGCAACTCTCACAATGTACTGGTGTTATAGCAGACTGATGTGGAATGCACTCAGCAATGGGTATTTCGTGCTTCCCTGTGGCTTGTTTCAAGTCATGAATAATGCCAACAAAACCCTCTTGGCCTTTCAGAAACGGAGGCAACCTAGAGACAAAATCATACTGCTCAACCTGACCAACAGTTTTGTTCTTGAGAGACTGGTTATTCGAATCTTCCTGAGAAAGAAAATCATTGATCTCTTGATATGAACAGTGATCATTGACCTCGATCGTAGAGATCGATCTCAAATGATCCCTTTTTCAATTCCTTAAACTCCTCGATATCAAATGACCAGACCTCTTATTTCTAAAAATCAAATCTGAGCTTTGTTGTTTCTTACCCTTACGAATTTTATTTACAATAGGTTTGTCACTATTGTTCTAATTAGGTTCATTAGTAAGAACAGGGGCAACTTTTCCTTTTAATTCACCTACTACCTGTTCCAACGATTTTATGGGCCAAAACATGCAGTGTGATTTTTCAACCATGGGGGTTTGCAAAGCAATAGACACAAATTCATTAACTTCACATCCATCAGGTGAATTGAACCCTTGACTTTCGGTTACAAGATTATCAGAAATGGGGTTCACATTTAAAGGTGAATTCCTTGTACTATTGGGTTGGGTGAAACCATTTTGACTCAAGAAACTTTCCCAAGTGTCCTCAATTTGTGACAGGTGCGATAAAAACAGGATTTTTATGAGCCCGTGATGAAAAAGGCTCAACAGAGAATTCATGATTTGTCTCTTAAAGTGTTTCGACATTTTGTATAGGCTCATTAACAAGTAGAACAGAATGTTCAATTCAAACCCTATGAATAACATCAACAGTTGGATGTGGTATAAAAATACCAAACCATACCAGCCTCCGCATGTTATGAATTGTTTCAAAATTAAAATAAGGTCATGCCATCGAGGCTTTAGAAGGTTAATAGGAATACCTTTAGGGCAGCAGGTAGACTTGCAAGAGACCATGAACAAGCTCCATGGAACATCCTCCATTTTGGCATTTTTAAACCACTTTTCACCTTCCTGCAGGAGTCTTGTTGCTCGGGCGACAGAGTCTTCTGTGACCTCCAATTGCACATCCCCGACCTTGGCCCTAAACCCATCAAATGTCTGTGTAAAGGCCTATGCGACTGCAAGATTGTACCCATCAAATTTCCTGAGGAAGATATCCCAACCATGAGCCTTCAAATCATCTATGGCATCATTGTGGGAAAGAAGAGCTTGACCGTCGTTCGGTTCGATTCGAACCACAGGGGCCATGGCCATTGTGAAATAGACACAATAGATATCACAAGATGGATACTTAGGATTCCAATAAACGAGTAGTAGAGAGAGGTATGTGCAAACTAAAATGACCTGAAACCTATGAAGTTTGGAGACTGCCATGCTTGATAACTTAAGTTTAGAGATACAAGCAACCGAAGGGCATGCAGACCTAAGAGCCATTCAACATAATGAATATCAAACCCTCGACTACCATCGAATGCCAATTCAAGTAATGAATG
Source organism: Picea sitchensis (assembly GCA_010110895.2). NCBI lineage: Eukaryota > Viridiplantae > Streptophyta > Pinopsida > Pinales > Pinaceae > Picea > Picea sitchensis. Next base: position 393 of record SNQJ01S0262945.1, on the reverse strand, counting down.
GGTTCATTAATGCACAGGATAGCAAGGTGAGGTGTAGTCATGGGTACATCAAACCTGTACCAAGTGATACGAAATTTGATATGACTATTGAGAGCATGAAACCCATATTGAATGTTAATCCAATGTTTTGTGCATTCATACATTTCAAAAATTAAAACCAAATGATTAATCATAGCACCAATTAAGTCATGATACCCATAATACATAAAGATTGTGGTAGTGAATTGATCAATGAGTTTATAAAACTTGAAGCTTAGCAACATATGGGTTTCCTCAAGGTGTAGTTTCTTTTGTAATATGAAATAAGAAAAACACAAACTGCATAATAATTACCCAAACGAAGTTTTTCGTTTGAATTTCATGCTTGCAGTCATGAAATTCAAACAAAGCAAA
>SNQJ01S0262944.1:0-12035 GCA_010110895.2 Picea sitchensis | reverse complement strand
GTGGATATTGGTGGCCACCCACCTTTTCCGACTGGCTCAAATTAGTTTTCTGGCAATTTTGGCAATTTACTATTTTTAGCAGGTTTAACTTCCGGGGCCATTTTGAGGGCCTAAATGAAGTTTTTTTGAGATCGAGGTGCTCAATGATAACCAAAGGCATATTTGAGCCCCCAAAATGAATCTCCTCGACGATACCTTTCCAACGAGCTATCACACGCTTAAAACGGATTTCGTATGCAAAAGTTACGACCCCGGGAAGTTGATGTACTAACTTACCCAAACAGGGCCCACATGACTTTTGGCGCTTCATCTCCTAGGGTTAGGTTTTTGGATGTCTATGAATTTTGGCATTCTTGTCTATTGTAAAAAGGCCTCCAGAGCCTCATTGTAATGATCTTCTCATGGATGCGAGTAGCAGACACATCTCTTCTCAGAGATAAGCTACCAGCGCCCTAGCTAGTTTATTTACATTCTGTTTGTAAACATTTTTCAGTCATTTGTTATTAATGAAATGAAGTCTTATTTCCGTTGCATCTCTGCGTTTATGTGTATTGTTGTATTTCATTCTGTTCCTACATAAATACGGATCACTAGGCAATGTAAGAAAGTAGTGAAGTAGTAGTGAATATTTGTGTCTTAGTGCAGAGCTAGAAGCTTTATGCATGCTATGTGTTAGGACTTGCAGAGATAAGTGCAAGTGATTGTAATAAGCTAGTGTGCAGATGTTGTAAGAAGGATTTGTGTTGTGAACTAACTTAGGGAAGGAGGATCTGGTGAGGTGTGCATAGATCTCCTGTCCTATGCGGAGTGGGGTTTTTGGGCTTTGTGCATGTAAGAAGATTGACAAAATATAATAAAGAAGAAGAAGAGTTGGTGGACATAGCCCCACGCTGGGGGTGAACCACGTATATCCTGTGTTATGGTTGCCTTGTGTGATTGATGCAATTTATGATTAATGTTTTTATCTTTATGTATGTTAGATGCATATGATATAGTATCTTAGTTCCTAGTGATGTGAATGAAATTTAGATCTGATATGTTTCTATGTGCTAAGTTCTTGGAAGTGTTAGATCTTGTTGAATATTGCGATGTTTTGTAATTAGGGTTTGAATCTCCGATGTAAATAAGGGTTAAATGCTAATGAATGTTAAATTCTAAGTGCTATGTTAAGGTATTGTAATCATAGATCTGTGTCCCAGCAAGGTTGCAGACATCTGAGTCCTGCAACCCCCCTGCCTCTACCTCGGGTGAGACTTCATCTCCTTCGCAGGTGTTGCCGAAAGGGTCAGTAGTTAGGGTTTTGTTGGTGTGCTGCTAAAGCATTGAACCTTGGGTCTACCACTATGCCAACAGATCTTCTTCATGGTGTGAAAAGTATTGAATCCTTGTGTGGATATCCTCTTGGATCATACTTCCCCACAAAAATCACTTTTTTTCCTCCAAAAGTATAGAGAGAAGTTGTAAATTGAATCTCTACAACCAGCTTCTAGGAAGAGTCTTAAACTCTACGATTCACTTCCCCATTTCTCGATATGCATAAAAAATGTCTCTAACATGCCACACCCTTCTTCTCCTTCACATTTGTACTTTGGAATGAGGATGTCAATGCCAACATTTGTGTCAATCCAAATATGTATATGATAATACATGATTAAAATTTTGCAAATTTCAAAGCAATACCATGCTTTCCAAGAGTTTATAAAACACTCATGGACAGGTTTACAATGATTTCCAAAATAGGACTTAGAAAAAAATAATTCCTCTCACACAATAATGGCTACAATACCCATTGCAATGTTTCCAACAAGGATTAGGAATAAAACAAATTCCTTCACTCTCATCATCACTTAAGAATGCATAATCACAACCTTTTACATCAATTTCAAGGAAACATTAACATTAAGAAAAATACCCCCAAATGTGCACTAGTGGTAAACTCTATGGTTNCCATTACAAACATGTGCAACATAATAAATAAGGTAAATTCCTTCAAGGTGCATTAATGGTTAGACACCATGGCCTCGAACCACTACAACACAAGATACACCATGGGAAATGTCTATCTCCCTTGTTTTCCATGATCCAACTTTAGGCATAGACAAAAATTCCATGCAAATTCTAGTTCTCGCTGCCCTGCTGAAGCATCAAAACCACGATCATCTAAAAGTACATTTTTATCCTCTTATAATTCTAAAAAAGAGGCAAAAACATAATTAAATGAGACTTGCATTTTTTTTTGCACAAAGGTGCTCAATTTGTGGCTCAAAACTTAGCATACACAACACTAGCAAGTTTGTCTCATCATTCTACAATGTTTGACTGTAAACTTGTCTATATTCTGAAGAGTGCAACTCTTCCTCATAAAGTGTGCCAATAAAACATGGGTTTTTCCATAGCCCTCAAATTTTGTTGCTTATATCACTTAAGATCTACACCATCAAATCCTACTCAAAAAATCATGACTTTTGACTATAAACTCGACCATACTTTGCAACAGGCCTCCTGGGCTCCTCTCGACCTTTATGCCTCAGACTACATTCACACAGGTCATACATATTGCATAACTTTATTGTCCTTCCTTGGACCAATTTTATGCTGGAGCTTCCAACATTTCATGATGCAATATCCTCTCATATTGCACCGAGTGCAATAATTTCCTGACTTCATTCCCGTCTCGCCTTCATTGTAAGGAGTTTTTCTCTTTCAACACTTTGCAACACTCTTACTGTCCCAAGATTTTCGAGGGGAAATTTTTTTTTTCTCTGGAATATCTTGTTATATCTATCACTTTCAGAAAGTGATGTGCCATCACATTTTCTTAGATGGTTTTGGTGATGATTCAAGATTTGTTCTTGAATAATTACCTTCTTCTGTTGCTTTTGAGCATTCTCCTTCAACATACCCCAATCCTACAAACCGAGGCATTCCTACAACCTCTAGTGGTTGAATGATACCTTGGCCATTAATACCAAGAATTCCTCCTTTATACCCCATCTTCCTCAGCAACTTCAAGCCAATTCCCTTGGTGTTCCTTTCAAAAACTCAAAAGAATAATCATCATTAATAAGGGAAAGATTTGAACATGAAGTGTTTTGTACCTACATTCTTGTGTGTGACACTTGGTAATCTTTCTGAATTTTGGCCAAATTCACATTCTTTTCTGGTTTGTATGAGGATGAAGATTCAAGGAAACCACCTTGGTTACCTGGTGTCTGGAGATAATCCTCTATTATCTTACAATATGTGAAACCATCAACACTTTCATGACAAGAACCATAACTAATATACTTGTCATGACCACAAGTTGACTTGATCTTGGAGGGACTTCTTGCCTCCTTTGTAATAGAATATTCTCCAACTTATTCCTCCATAGTATTTTCTAACATGAGTCTTAATTTTTGCTTCTCATCCTCTGCAAATTGTAGAAGCCTTCTGAGCTCTGCATTCTCTACCTGAATGTGTAATATCCCAAATCCGCAGATATGGATATTAACTCTCTAATGACCATGTATGTCACAGATATGATACTCTTTGGTTGGTTGAATGGGTTATCTAGGTTTTTGACTGCGTTCGATAACTTGAATTTAACATGTGTGGTGATTTTTCATGTGGTTTCGGGTGGAACAACTTGTTTAAGATATGTTTAATAGTCAAGAAATTACAATAATGAAAAGCATGTACAAAACTTCACACACAGACTACATACATTTAAATATAACCAAACCAATATTCAATTAGACCTTCAAATGACTATATCTACACTGGAATACTAGTAAAATCATCAAACAATACCTCGAACTAACATGCGTCGCTAGATCATTGGCATGCAAGCTCGATCTGTGACATGCGTGGGTTTATTGCTGCATGCAGTGTCATATATGATGCCAGAAGATGAATATGATGCACGAATGAGCAATAATACTCTAAATCTAATGATATCTATCCCAATTAAGTTTCCTTATTCCCTAGAAGACTCACCCTGGATGGATCTATTGCTGCTAGTCTCCTGGATCTCTATGTCATTGTCGGAAGTAATATGTCCAACTATTGGGAATACTCTCATGTTGACTAACACTGAAATAGTTTCCCAAATACATTCCACCATCAAAATATAATGGAACCTATCTTGAATGGAGAGCCCTACCTCCCTCTCCAATGGGTCAGAAGGAATATGGCTCGCTAGCACTATGGATGAGTATATATGAGAATATGTGATATCTCCTCTTTCTATCAAACACATTGCAAATCCACTCACTAAATGTGACACCCTTATGGCTATAAGGATCATAATTTGTTTTTGTATGGATTAAATGAAGCGCCTTCCCCTAATCTCAAATGGGTTCTAAGGGTTTAGGTTCTCTAGGCTTCCTCTAGAACTCACACTGGAATATGACTGCTGGAGTTGGATCTTTGATATCCATGATGAATTTGACTGTAGATTTGTAATGAAATAAATGGAAAACCTATGTGGTCTCCCTGATTGGTTATGGTGTTTCTCTCAACACCAAATCTAATCCCTCGGTGTCTTCCTCCTGGAATCCGCAAGTATCCTCAAATTCACTTGAATATGGGTTTCTCCTCAGAGCTATGGTTTCAATTCTCAAATCATTAATAATGACCATTAGGTCACTTTTCCTCTCCTCATATCCACTGAAACCCTAATTCTTCATTGAATTTTCACTTAAGCACTTTTCCTAAGTTTTTTTATTTAATATTCACTTAAGTGCTTAACTAATTTTTTCCACTTAGTCACTTAATGTCACTTTAAAATTATAACATTTCCTTAGTGAAATGACATTAAATGAACATTTTCCCCTATTTCTTCTTGGATATAGTCTAAAGGGGATGTTTAGACTAGTAATCCCTCCTCTCTAGATTCCTCACTCGAAAAGCAACATTACAGTCCTCCCTTCTCGAGATTTATTTTCCTCAAGCAACATCAATCCAGGGTGCTAGAAAATTGGATCATTCTCCCAAGTATCATCCTCTACTAGAATTCCCCTCCATCTGACCAAACACTCTATGCTGACCCGACTCCTTAATTTCCTCTGAAACCAACTCTAATTGTCCCTACTCATCCAAAGGTGGTAGCTCCTCAAAATTTCTAATGAACTGTCCCACCACTTTCATGAGGCAAGAAACATGGAACACGTTATGAATCCAGCTCCCTTTGGTATTTTTAACTCGTAGGCCACTTCACCTACCCTGTGTATAACCCTGTATGGTTCATAAAATCTAGGTTTAAGATTCTCTTCCATGTTCTTCTTGAAAGATGATTTCATGTATGCTTGTAGCCTTAGGAATACTAGATCCCCAACCTCAAATCTATGCTCTATCTCGTGTCTATCTACATTCACCTTCTGTCAATCATGTGCCACCTATAGATTCTCCTTTAATACCTTGAGAATATCCTAACTCTCTTCTATCCAATATTTTTCCTTGGGAGCCCCGTTGTCTCCAAAAACTAAATAAATCAAATTGGGAGCATCATATCCATATAATTCTATGAATAGGGTCATACCTATGGACATGTGGAAGGTAGTTTTGTAACATTTCTCTCCAATATGTAACCACCTTACCCACACTTTTTTTTTCCACTCACATAGTTCCTCAAGTATCCCTCTATCCACTTGTTGACTATCTCATTATTCCCATCAGTATAGGGGTGGTAACTGGTGTTGGACGTCAAATCTATACCAACCAATCTAAATAAATCCTGCCAAAATGTGATAATGGACCGACTGTCTCTCTCACTGACTATACTCTGTGGAAACCCATGAAGTTTGAAGATCTCTCTGCAGAACAACTCTGCCACCTACACTGCACTTTAGTCTGTAGGAATCACAAAAAAAGTGCACAAATTGCATCAATCTATAGACCACTACAAATATGAATTCCTTACCATGAGCCTTAGGTAGGCTTGTAGTGAAGTCCATGTATATAATTTCCCATTTCTACTCTGGAATAGGGAGTGGTTGAAGAAACCCTATTGGGAGTGTCTGCTCTGACTTTTTATGTTGACAAGTCACACACTCACTGATATGTCTCATCATATCCTTCTTGAGACCCTTCCAAGAGAATCTCTCCCTGAACTGCCTATATGTATTAAAGAATTCCTGATGGCTTGCTAAAGGTGAGTTGTGTTCTACCGCCAAGATATTTTTTTCGAGACTATATCCAGGAACAAGGTAGACTCGATATGTATAGAAGATGACCTCATTTATGACTTTGTACCTATCGTCATGTACATGTCTATCCAATAAATCACATGCGAAATTATTCTTGGAATACTCTACTAACGAGTGTGACTTCCAATCTATTGAGATATCCATCTTGTTGGTGTGCTCAAACCCTATGTGTGGGGGTCTCCCTAGTGACATCAAACCAAAAACCTACTCATGTTGACTAAAAAAATCCCCGATCTCTTCCTGATACTATTGGTGACTATTTGAATCCCTCTGCATGGTGATCACACACTCTACTGCATATGATACTCCCCATGTCTGAATATCCTCTCCATCCTCTTTTCTAACACTTTCCTGGGTTCCCCTATCGACATACTCCTTAGTAAAATATTCTTCCCCTCAATGTCTCTGAATCCCATCTCAAGTGTTTGGTAATTGGTAGAAATCCTTCCCAAGGTGATCAACCATTGGACTCACAATACCACATATGTGTCAGAAAGGTCAACCACATAGAATATATCCTTCACTGTGTAGTTTCCCAAATGTACCTCTAAGTATGGAACTCGATCCAAACACTCTCCCTTGTGACCATTAGCTTCTGCAACATTAAAACCCTCAAACTCCTCAGTTTGCAGTGCTCTCCTAGCTATGAGTGCAACGCTAATTAAATTATGGGTTTCCCCACCATATATAAAGGCAATGGTGCATTGGCCTTGAATAGTCCCTTTGATACTAAGTGTGTCATACCTAGGGACTCTAGAAAGTGTCTTTATTACTCCTCCCTTCACTAGTGCTCATCTATTATCCTTCTCGCGAGGTTGTGGCTCTACCAGTGCCGGTGGTCTCCTTGCAGGCTGCTCCTACTCATGCAATTGATCCTACTCTGAGATAATGGGCTCACTGTCATGTGCCTAGATTCCTTGTTCCTCCTCATCACTGTCTGTTGAAACCTCAATGTAGTGTATTTATCCCTTTCCCATACACCTATGGTCGGGGACACATGTATGTAATGTTCCCCCAGCCACCCGCGGGCCGGGGGACGCCACTCCAGAGCAACCTCTCATGCTCTGACACCAGTCGGTAACATCCCTAGCCTTAATAATCCATACCATGCTACTCTAGGGAACACTTTCGTTCCCTTACTGTGAAACATATGGTAACATACCCAATACTCAACTGACCTATGCCACACAAATTTACTCTTTAAACTGCATGAAACTAAAACATATACATACAACACTCTTGCGGAAGCTTTACATATAAACTTAAGCAAATAATTAATTTCTGTAATATACGACTTTTATACTGAAATAACAGTAACAACAGATATGCAACATTTACAGGGAATTACCCATAAACATACAGGAAATTATAATCACATATATGATAAACCGTAACATAGGCATGTAAATAACAAAGCAGCATATCATTTTATCATACAATTGGTACTTATCTTAGAAATATTGTCACTATCTGCGTACAGAACGTCCACAAACCTCCCAGCCTTAGACTACACTGTTCATCACTCTCAATAGTGAGTCACCCCCGAGCTGTTATTGAACTCCACCCAGGGTAAAGGGTTCCTAACCAGGCTAAGGCTCATGGACAACAGGAAAGACTTTGTCTCAGGTGCTCACTCAACTAACAGCCTATAGCCTCTCATTCCACACATTCCTGTCTCACCCAAGGAAGTGTTCCCCTTCTCTGCTCAATAGTCCCTCGACTTCCCCACTTCCCTTCCAGGGCTTCAGCAACAGGCTGGACCGGAAGTCTCTGAGCGTTGTAGATGCAGTTTAGCACCTTAGGGAATCAATCCCCAACAATTATCTCACTTGAATAATTGCTCACGGCCCTAACAACCCACTTATTCAATCCCTCTCCAAGATAACCAAGTACACCAACCAAAAAAGGCTATGGGAATAGGATAAAAAATGGTGAAATAGCTATCTCAAGGATAATGGAATGCATGAGTGAAAATGGTCATGCAATCATTGACTATATAACTGAGTGTGGGAAGGAATCACTGTGAAACTCCTCGTGAAAGTGATGGTGAGAATGATGGTCAAGCTGCTAGTAAAAATGTCATGAAACGTGACCAAATGAGATAAGTCCCCCACGGTATGAATGCATGTCCCCAACTTGACACTTGTCATATCGGAAGTTACTTTGGTCCACTTGTCCCCAACTTTAGAACTTAGGATAAAATAATTATCCATACTTTATGTTTTAGGAAATATTAATAAAATATTCCCTTGAATTTTGGCCTTCCCTTTCCCTAACTGGTAAAGTTTAGTCCCCCATATCTTTTATCGTGGTTAGTCTGTGCGCAGCGATGTATTTTATATTAATCATGAGTCATGTACAAAGTAGGCGCATTGGCCTTTGACATCTAGGCGTTTTGGCCTAATACCAAAACATAAGCATCCCAGCTTATAGTAACTGGCTCACCAGCCTATAACACATATCATATACATGAGGCTCGTTGTCCTCCATACTACACGCACCTTATTTATTGCCTGCGGTATCCAGGAATGTGCATACTACATCATTTTACTACGCAGTTCATGTGCTCACTATGCCACATGACGTGCATTACCAAATAATGTCAAAACAACTCACCAACTTAAGTACATTTATATTACATTTACAATTGGGTTCGGCCGAGGGATATTACAATCCCCTCCCCTTATTTATGCATTGTCCTTAGGGAATCATACACCCATATACAAAGGAGTTTTCAAAAATATTCAAAAATATGTGGGTATTCTGTCTGCATTGCATCCTCATGCTCCCAAGTAGCATCCTCAAGACCATACTAGGTCCATTGAACCTTTACAAGCCCTATGGCTTGGTTCTAGAGCCGTTTGAATTTCTGGTCCAAAATGCGCACCAGATGCACTTGAAAAGTGCCTTCTTGCTCCACCTGCATCACATTCCAATCAATAACATGGTTAGAATCAGGTATATATTTCTTTAGCAATGATACATGGAAGACATTATGAACAGACATAGATGCAGGCAATGCAATCATATAAGAAACTAGACCAATCCTCTCTAGGATTTCAAATGGCCCACAAAATCTGGCTTCCAACTTGGTGCAGCTTCCCAGCTTCAGGGAAATATTGTTAGCTTTCACTTTCAGGAAAACATGATCACCCACTTTGAATTATCTATGAGTTTTGTTCTTATCGGCGTAACTTTTTTGCCTGTCTTGGGAAGCTTTTAAATTCAGCTTATTTTTTGTCATTTGGTCCTCCATCTCCCTAAGCAACTCTGACCCAACTACTATCCTATCAGCTAGATTATCCCAACTTACTGGAGAATTTCACTTTCTGTCATAAAATGCTTCAAATGGGCTCATCTTCAATGATGCCTGATAACCATTGTTATAAACAAATTCTACCAAGTGTAGGTAGTCTTCCCATTTCGATGGTTTGTCCATCACATACATTCTCAGTATATCTTCTATCACTCTATTCACACTCTTTGTCTTTCCATTAGACTCAGGATGATAAGTTGTACTAAAGTTCACATTCGTTCTGAATCCTTTGAACAATCCTTTCCAGAAATTCGAGGTGAATTTTGGGTCTCTGTCGAACACAATTGTTTTAGGAATCCCATGCAATTGTGCCACTTCCTTCATGAAAATATCAACAACATCTGATGCCTTATAAGTAGTTTCCAGTGGAATAAAATGGGCAGCTTTCGTAAGCTTGTCCACCACCACCATGATTGAATCATGCATATTGCCTATTCTAGGCAATCTCATAATAAAATCTATTGTCACCACTTCCCACTTCCATTCAGGAATGGTTAAAGGTTACAGCAACCCTACTGGGTAACTATTCTCAGCTTTAACTTTCTGGCATTCCATACATCTAGTGATGTAATCGATGATCTCTTTCTTCATACTTGGCCAAAAGTAATGGCTCTTGATCGCTGCCACGGTTTTTTGATATCTAGGGTGCCCTGCATAAGGAACGTTATGCATTTCATGAAAATCATACATTTCAAGTCCTTGACATTTGGAACAAAAAATTATGTTCTTGCGCAACAGTATTCCATCTATTCCCAAATTATAATTATCCACCTTTTGTAGCATATTACCCTGTTGTAGCATTGCTACTAATTCTCTGTATTGCAGATCTACATTTGCAACCTCCAGAATTTTGCTTTTAATATCAGTTTGATACATGCTAATGGTTGTAGCATGTAATTCATGCACCTTTATGCTGAGTCAAAGCCATATTTTCTTAGAAATTCTAACCATCTGCTTTGCCTAGCATTTAGATTTGGCTGATCAAATAAATATTTCAAACCATTGTGGTCTGTTCTTAGCTCAAACCTCTTTCCCATGAGGTAGTGTCTCCATTTCCTCAAGGCATGCACTATGGCTGCCAACTCCAAATCATGAGTGGCATAGTTTCTTTCATGATCCTTCAACTTCCTTGATTCATAACATATGACAAACCCATTTTGACTGAGGAATCCACCAAGTCTTTCATTACATGCATCGGTGCATACGATGAAGTCTTCTTCTGGGTCTTCAATCCTTAATATTGGAGCACTTGTCAATAATTGTTTCAAGTGTTGGAAACTCTTCTCACAATCCAGTGTCCACTGAAACTTCACCCCCTTTCTTTGCAAAGAAGTGATTGGGTGTGCAATCTTTGAGAATCCTTCAATAAATATTCTATAGTATCCTGCAAGACCCATGAATGATCTCACCTCTATCACATTCTTCAGTGTTTACCATTCTATAATGGCATCTATCTTCTCAGGATCCACTACTATCCCATCCTTTGAAATGATATGCCCCAAATAATGAATTTGTTTCTAATAAAATGAGCACTTTCTTAATTTGGCATATAATTGACGCTCCCTTAATACTTGCAACACCATCCTCAAATGATGTTCATGCTCTTCCTCTGACTTGGAATATATAAGAATGTCATCCAAAAATACAATGACAAACTTGTCCAAATACTCTCGAAAAACACCATTCATTAAGCACATGAAAACACCTGGTGCATTTGACAACCCAAATGGCACCACTATGAACTCATAATGACCATACCTTGTCCTGAAGGAAGTCTTGCTAATATATTCTTCTTTAATCCTTACCTTATGGTATCCTGATCTGATAACTATCTTTGAAAATATATTTCCATCCTTCAATTGATCAAAGAGGTCATCAATCCATGGCAGAGGATACTTGTTCTTAACAGTCACTTTATTCAACTATCTGAAGTCAATGCACAAACTTAGTGTTCCATCTTTCTTTATCACAAACAAGAATGGGGCACCCCAAGGTGACATGCTTGGGTGTATATACCCCTTCTTCAGAAGTCCTTCAAGTTGCATTTGCAACTCCTTCAATTTTGGTGTACTCATTCTATAAGGAGTCTTTGATACTGGCACTGCTACAGGCATCAAATTTATAGAGAAATCAATGTCTCTCCTTGGGGGTAGTCCAAGTACCTACTTGAACACATCTTCAAAATATTCCAGGAATGCATAATCTTCCAAATTTGACAAATGAGCTGCAATTATTTGACATCCTTTTCTATAACATTTCTTCAACTGCAATGCTGAAATTTCTCTAATGGTTACTACCATGGGAATTCCCTATATCTTCCTTAGTTTCCCTTCCTCATCCAAGAAAGTAAATTCTTTGTTGTGACAGTCTAAGAGAGTTTGATTTTGTTCCAACCAATCCATCCCAATTAGACAGTCATAGGAACCTAAAGGCAAGATGTTTAAATCTGCCTTGGTGTTTAGTCCATTCATGTCTATGAGGCATGACTTAACCATCTCATTAACTTTTCTTCTGGCTCTTGTAGCCAGTTG
>SNQJ01S0262941.1:8251-20373 GCA_010110895.2 Picea sitchensis | reverse complement strand
AATACTTACAACTATCAGTAAGGAATGTAAACACACAATTTTCACTCGATTGAAACTAAACTCTTGTCCACTGAAATATCATCTTACTTTCGCTAAAACACCTCTAGAGGTCATACCTCACTCAGCAAGAAGGCAACTCAAATCACAGAGACATGCTCCTATTAATAAATTTAATACATATGCCCTTAATACCACAGAGTCAGAGTATGGATATATCAACTGAATCCCTTGTGAATACTATCCATTCTCCCAACAGTCAAAGGGTATTTAAAGTTTCTTGATATGTGACCAGGTCATCACAAAGCTTATATCAATGCTTGATATTAATCCTTCTTATTTAAGATAATCAAAAGAGTCAACTCCTTAAGCAGATGGAAGTTACAATATGATTGTGCCTTACATTCCATATATTTGACTTGGCTCATAAACAAGTCTTTATTAACCAGAGTCAACACTTTAAATACAACTCCAAGTTGACACACACAAAGTGGGTAATTTTAGTATCTTATTTCAGTTTAGTTGTTGGTTCATATGAGATTTAGCTTTATTAACAAGTGTGCGAGGTATTTAGATCAGACATTCGTGGTTGTGTAAACTACAAAGATATCTTGGAATGTGTTTGTCTTTCAAGCTTGTACAAGAAGGAGGTATACTTCAGCAAGATGAAAATATTAACATTCATTCACACATATATTTGTCTATATGAAAGCCTTCCATTGTATTAAGGGTAGTTTGGTTTATAACACATGGAAATCCACAGTTAGTAATGAGTACACAGAACTTTAAATAAAACGTATAGTTTAGAAGCCACTCCACACAAATCTATCCATGAACACAACTACAACAAATAGAGAACAATTAATATACAAATAGCTCAACTTACCAGAGAAGGTGGGCCCACGCCTTCCCAAGTAGTGAGTGGAAATGATTCAATAGCTCACAAATGTACAAACAAAATTAAAAAAATCCTAATTTATATTAAATGAAAATCTTTAACCAAATTACAACATATTCATCACAGTATGGAGAAAAAAAATAAGTAACATGGATTTCTATTATATTTAGAAAAGAGTATATCAGCCTGTACACGGAGCAAATCCATCTATATATTAAGTTCTGAGAATTTATAATATTGAATTGTCTTCCCTTGTTCTCGTGGATTAAGGGGTAAAATGGACTATCAAAACTGAAGGATCTTGTTGACCATGATTTCATTTATACAAGGTTACAATATTAGGAAATCGATCTAAAAAACTAGATATCGTTACTACTCTTAGTTATGAACCTGATCTGGTGTTGCCCTGGAAGACATGCCTATGGGTTGTCTTGAATTTTCGTGTAATTCAGAGGGATGTTGGGCGCAAATGAAATAGTCAACACGCATCTCGATGGTCACATGAACAATACCCATATCGCCAAATCCATTATGGGCGTGCGCAGATAGGAGAAGCCACAACCTCGGGTACCAGAATGTCTATGTTTGTATTGAAATGACAGGAATAGTGCGGGAACAACTGTTACAGTAAAAAGGTGAGTATACTTTTATCATTGGTAACATATAGACAAAAGATCCTAATTAATTCATTAATAACTCATAAAATATCAAAATAAACAACTTTTACCTCATGCTAAAATCAAGATCTTAGGCAGGAAAAAAGGGTAAAAGTAGGAGACAATGAGTTGGATTTCAATGCCTAGGTGGGGAATAAATGGCCGAAATAAATGTAAGGTGAGTGAAAAAATGGGATCTCAACAAGCACATAATGTTGACAATGATTGTTTCAGGTATTTGTTTACATTAATTTTTTGAATGTAAATTTTTCATTTTTCTCTTTTTTTGCATAATATCTTTTATTTATTTATTTACGTATATATACATATCATGGTTGTAATTCTGTGTAATTTCAAACAATTAGGTAAGTACCAAGTTAAAGATATGAATGTGTATATCAAGCCTCTTATCGACGAGCTACTAAATTTATGGGAGGGAATCACTATGTATGACATTTGTAAACCAATTGGGCAGAAGAGATTCCAATGTCGTGGAATACTTTTATGGAAAATTCATGATGCTTGTTGGCATAGTGACAGACCCAGGGTTCACTCCAAGAGCACACTAAAAATCCCTAGTTTCTAGCCCTTTCGGCAACACCTGTGAAGTATATGTAGTCTCACCCAAAGCAGCTAAGAGGGGGGTTGTAGGACAGAGATGTCTACAACTAGGGGAATATCAAGTGGAACTAATACAAAAAAAAATGCAGCATTCATATATCTCTTATCATCTAGATCTACTCTACGCAGCTATACATCTGATCTAACACAATAATGCAAATAACAGTATAACTATGAAAAATATCCAAGCATCAATCACACATATGACACAAAATATACGTGGTTCACCCTCTCTCTAGGGCAACGTCCACAGAACTATGCTTATGATATATTAAGATAAAGCTTGCAATTCTGATTTGCGCTCTCAGTCAGCAGATCTTCTCTCTTCTTCTCTCTGTCTCCCACCTTCCTGCCCACCCAGCTGTAGGACTTGATCTTCACACCCAGTTGAATATCTTACAATACCAGGAGGCTCTCACTCTCAGCACTCCTCTCCCTCACAGTACAATAATCTCTCAACCAACAACAATCAATATCAATACCCAACACTAGTACCGACCCGACCTAGGTCCTCTCAACCTCTATTTATACATTATAGTCCCTCACTAATAGCCTTAGGTAGAAACCTAGGTTTCAAAACCCTAACTAACCAAAACCCTAGGTGTCTAAAACCCTAGGTCAACTTGACCTGCCTTTTCAGGGCTTCGCCAGCCTATCTTTCCTCCCTTCTCGAGCGGTGCTCCAAAAAATCCAATGGTGGCTTTCTTTGCTTGTTGAGTTGTCTACGATTCTTTTCTCTTGCTGATTTGTCATCCCTGATCTCCTCATTCAACAACTTGCTTTTTCATACTTCACTCCATCTTTTCTTCTCTTTTGCTTACTTCAACCCAGTGACAATCACTGTGTCTCCCGCACAGTTTGTGTTTGACCTTTTCTTCCTCAAACTTTGCTTCCTTCCATAACCAAGGGCCAACAGGCCCCCAACACTCACCTGTGACTCATCCCGAGGCACTTCAGGTCTGATCTTTCCATGTCACCTCGACTTTGGACTACACAGCACAACCTTTTATTTTTGCTTTATGCCTCCTTCCCATCCTTGTGCAAACTGTATTTTCTGTGTCTGGTACCCAGTTTCAATTGCACCTGGTACCTAGACACTTTTCTTCCTTGCTTCTACTGAGAGCTGCGAGGCAGTTGGTTGTCATAGTACAACTTCAATCGACTCCCATTCACTAATCCTTCTTTCCATTCTCCCTTCAATGTCTTTAGTTGCACAGCTCCTCCTTCTGTAACATAGGCGATCTCATATGGTCCAAGCCAATGCGTTCTGAACTTCCCTAGATGTTTTATAAATTTACTGTCATACACCAGTACTAAATCACCTTGCTTAAATGTCATCTTCTTGATGTGTCTGTCATGATAGGCCTTCTCTCTTTCCTTCTATACCTGTTGATGGAATCCTTCCATAAATATGTCTTCTTCTAGTTCAACCAGCTGGGCAAGCCTCTCACGAACAACGCCATTATCATCCATGTCTATAAATGCATCAATTCTTAAGCTCGATACCAATAACTCCATCGGGACAACAGCTTCAAGACCATAAACCAACTTGAAGGGGGTCTACGTTGTTAATTTCTTGCAAGTGGTTCTATAAGCCCAGAGTACTGCTAGTACTCTTAAATCCCAGTCAGCCCTGTTCACACTATAAATATTTGTCAATGATGTCTCCAAGATTTTGTTGAATGCTTCGATCGTTCTGTTTTCTTATGGATGGTAAGGTGTACTCTTATGATGGTGGAATGAAAATTCTTGAGTCATAGATTCAACTGTCTTGTTGATGAAATGAGTGCCTTGATCGCTCATAAGGTTCTTAGGGCATCCAAACCTGGTTATTATGTCATAAAATATAAAACATGTGGCTGTAGTTTCACTACAGTCCTTGACTGCTCTTGCTTCGACCCATCTAGTCAGGTATTCTGTCGCAGTGATAATATACCTTGCTCCTGTGTGCTTCCATGGTGGGTTTATAGGTCCCACGAAGTCAATGGCTCATTTTTCAAATGCTTGTAGGGTCATCTGCGGTGCTAGTGGAATTTCGTCTCTTCTGGATGGTTTTCCAACTCTCTGGCATACATCACAAGCTTGGGTATACTCTTTATCATCTTTGTGTAAAGTAGGCCACCAAAGGCCAGCTCGCAGTATAGTTGCTTTGCCTGCATAATGTCCTCCTGCGATGCCTTCATGAGCTTTTGTGAGGATCAGTGGGTGCTCTGCCTCCATCACACATCTTCTTAGTATCTCATCAGGTCCCATATTATATAGCTGACCAACTATCAGTGAAAAGTCTGCAGCAGGCACCACTAGTTGTTTCTTCTGGGAAATTGTATACTCACTTGGAGCCATTTCTATTGATAGGAATTGGACTATGACTGTGAAGTGGTCATCCATATTCCTAATGGCGAGAAACTATGCATCTGGTAGTGCATCCTCCAGACTGGTGGGTTCTTTGCCATGTTCCAACCTCGACAGGTGGTCGGGTCCCTTGTTCATTCTTCCTGGCTTAAATATGATCTCAAAATCATATTCTTGAAACAGGAGAAGCCATCTGCATATTTTCCCCCCCAACACTGGCTTGTTGACTAGATACTTCAGCACAGAGTGATCAATAAACATTTTAAAGTGTCCTCCTAGTAAGTAATGGCGGAATTTTTGCAGCACGTACACCATGGCTAATCCTTCTCTTTCTGTAGTAGTGTAATTGATTTCAGTTGTAGATAGTTTTTTGCTGGAAAACGCTAATGGATGATCAATGTCCCCTTCTCCAAGTTGTGATAGTATTTATCCTAATGCAATGGAAGACGCATCAACATGCACATGAAATTCCTTGCTCCAATCTAGAAAGACCAGAATAGGCGCAGTCACCATCTTTTGTTTCAGTGTGTCGAAGCTCTGTTGGCATTCTTCTGTCCAACCAAACTGACAGTATTTCTTTAATAACTTCTCCATTGGCACAGTAATCTGAGCATATCCTTTGATAAATTTCCTGTAATAGCCAGTATGTCCTACTGCAGTGCGTAGTTGTTTGACTGAGGTAGGAGGTGGCAAATCAACTATAATTGCAATTTTTTATGGGTCCACCAACAATCCTTGCTTGCATACAATATGACCTAATAATACTCCAAATGGTGAGAAGAATATGAACTTCTTCAAATTCAAAGAAATTTGACATTGCTTGCATTTATCCAACATTAGCCTTAGACATTCAACATGATTTTTCAGAAAACTAAAAACAGTCCAGTCATCAAAATAGGCTTCTAAAAACTTATGGAAAAATTCTTTGAATGCTTCGACCACCACCCTAGAAAAGATGGTTAGGGAATTCTTTAGTCCAAATAGCATCACTGTGTATTGGTAGGATCCCCATTATGTGGAAAATGTGGTCTTATGGCGGTCCTCCTTGGAAATCTGGATCTGATGGTATCTTGAAAACCTGTCTGTAAAGAATATACCTCCTGGCCTCCCACATTGTCTGACACGTCATCTGTGAATGGTGTACGGAAGGGGTCATGAAAACAGGCATCGTTCAGCTTTCTGAGGTCAGAACATATTCTGATCTTGCCTGTCTTCTTGTCTTTTACTACCATAGGGTTGATCCACTCCGACTCTTCGACAGGTTCAATAATCCCTGCTTCCAGCATTCTTTCGGGCTCAATCTTCACTTTTTCCATAGGCTCTTCGCTTGACTGGCTTCACATCTGGTTTCAAAGGTATTCTCATTTCTCCCATAGGTCCTTTGATACCCTTCATATCAGTGAACTTGGTCGGAAATAAGTCCTGATACTCGTGCAGTAATTCTGTAATTTTGTCAATGGTAGCAACATCCCAGTAATCTCTGACATTGGCAAGCTTCGGTGTCTCCTATGTCCCAATATTAACTTTCTTTATCTTGATCGGTTGTCCAATGAATGGTCGTTCAACTCCTGTTCCTTCCACATCCCTATGGCCTTTTGTCTCAGCAATGTTTACCTTCCTCAAATCATCATCTTCATCGGCATTAATGTTGTAACATCCTTGTAGTTTCTGGAATGGCATAGTCCATTCATCCTCTTCTTGCTCCAAAGGGAGGTTGGATGAATCCTTAAATACTTTCTGCCTCACAATATTTAATTCTTGATCTACTGAGGGAAATTCACTTTCAAACAAAAAGGTGGTTACAAAATTCTGAAGCATACCTTCCCAATATGCAGTTATAAGGCACAGATCTGCTTGAAGGTACCTGTTAATAGGGGTTGTGTCCAACGTGTTAATGAATCTATGTATCCATTGTTCTCGAGGAATGTCACTCCAGGCCTCTTCGCAACTTTGTACATGGTCCTTTGGGCAGCTTCGACCTGTGTACCTCGCTTTGCAGCTTCCTACTTGTGTTGAAAACCGCACTGTCATCAAGGTTCGACATTGTGTCCAGTCTACGATATGGATTTTATGTGTCCCCCACCATCTTGTTGGTGTAGCTTTCAGCGCCTCGTCCATAGCCAACAGGCTCTATTGTGTTGGTACAATTGTTTCAAAGTACATCAAGAAGGATTCTAAAGGATTCAAACCATCAAAGGTAGGTAAGTTACTTGTTGTTGTACCAATCCAGTGAACTTCTCTGGTCAGTCGAGCACATCTCCTTGTGGATACTTCATACATCTGGTTCTTCCAGTTCTCCAGTGCTTCTTCTAAATCTGATGAACACGCGTTCTCACTTCGCTAGCTTAGATTCCCATCGACAATAGGGTTGATATAATCATGTTGTTTGGTTGTTAATTTATAGATGTTTTCCAACTCATATGCGTAGTCTTCTTCTTTGATGGGCTCTGTATACCGCGGACCTTCATCTGGATCTAAGGGTGCAATGACCCTAATGCCATTTCCTTCAAATGCCATGCGTATTTTCTTTAAATGGACCACAGTAGAATTGTTGAAGGCCCAATCAATTCCTAGTAATGCAGCGTAAGGGCAACTCTCATCAACAATTTCAATTACCTCAAAGTTTGCAAAGGTTCTAACTCCGTCGATGTCCATGGGAACATGCTCCAATCATCCAAATGGGTTGACAGCTTGCTGATTATCCATGCGAAGCCTGATAGGGGAATATATCAGCTTGGGTTTTCCCATCAGTGCCCAAGTTTGCTTCGTCATGACATTGACCTCCGACCCTAAGTCGAGGACCACATAGTCTATATCATACTCTCCTATTTGAGCATTCAAATGTAATTCTTTGTTTTTGCTTCTCTTCTTACCAATCTGGTGTACTTCCCTCTTCAGTAAGGGGTCTACCTTTCCTAGCTCATACTACCTGATTAGGTTATGTAACTCTTATACATCTTTCTCATCCTGAATTAATTTAAGACAAGTGTATAAAAAATTGATGAGTGTACTTTCCTCTTTTCCTTCTTTATGTGCAGTCGATTGATCAAATGCCCGAGGAATTCCGTATTCTTTTACTTATAGTTGTGTTCTAGATGAGGATCCTTGGTTCCACTTGAACTCCTATCTTTCTTCCTCAAAGATTCATCTTTCTTTATTTGCATCAAAAGCCTAAGTCTTCTCCTCAGCTTTCCTGATACCTGACTCTTCTACGATATTTCTTTGGGTTGTTCTATCCTCTCATGTAGCAGTGCCTCCTCGATTAATGACAGTGACTCTAGGTTCGGGTCTGCGAGGTTCAACATATATCAGTTGTACTTGTGGGTTCTGCTGGGGTCCTCATCTTTCCTTAAGCTTAGCCAGTAGCACCGGGCATTCTTCTATGACATGCTCGAAAGAGTTACAATAACTACAGGTTGTGAAATGATTCTGGCAATCCCTTGCTAAGTGTCCTGGCTGCGTGCAGTTATAACAGATTATTTGTCCTCGGCCTCGACCCATACCTCCTCCTCCTCCTCATCCTATGTATCCACCGTGAGGAGTGAATTTTCCTCTCCCTGGAGAGTTGTACTGCGGATTATTTCCTTCTTGTTGTACTTCGCCTTGAATCTTGTATATGTCTCTCGACCTCTCATGCATGAAATCGTAATCTCTAAAATCTCGATCATCGTGCCCTACCAATTTACAGAATGTGCAATACAAGTTTGTGGGTGTCTGAACATACTTATGCATGTAATAGCGCTCACATGGGCGATGTCTATTTCTGCACACATCACACCAGGGCAGGTTAACTTGCTTTAAGGGGCTCGGCACTCCTGAGGCAAAATAATAATGGAATAAGGGACAGTGTTCCTTATCATGACCTTCTGATCTACATCTCACACACTAGACATCTTCCCTTTTTTCCTTTCCCTTGTCCTTCTTCATATCCTCGACCTAAAGAGACAAACTAGTCAACTGGCTCAAGCTCTGGCTCATGCCTGAGCTAGATTCTCCCATAGGTATTGATTCAAGCTTCATGGTGATTTCCAAATCTTTTGCCTGTGATGCAATCTTCTGTTGCATTAGAGGGACTTTGATGTGTGGTAACAGCACAGTGATGAACCATTCTTTGTTCTGTTCATCGGGGATCTGAAAAGTTAATTGGCATGTTGGGGTCTTGAATCTCTGGTCAAACTCCCAAACAGGTTCTGCTACCTTTTGTTTGATCTTTTTTAGCTCTGTAATACATTGTGAATCCAACTTAGGTTTCTTAAACTCTACAATCATCGTGTTCTTGATCTCATTTAGTGGCTTAGTCTGCGCCAGTCCTTGGATAAGTTTCATGTACCAACTTAGTGCGTGGTCCCTTAGCGTAGTGTTGAACTGGGTTCTCTTGATGACTTCGTCAGTGATACTTTTAATATTCCATACGGTTTCACACGGAAACCAATGTTGATCTGGATATTCATATCTATATCCTCTAAAGATAGGGAGCCTCATTTCATCTGCCATAGAGCTGACTAGGATTCTTGTCTGAGTAGATGCTAAGCTACCAGTAACAGTTCTCTGAGGACTCTGGTGGTTCTAACTATTCTGACTGCTAAGTACTATTGAGACAATAGGAATATTAATGTTACTTACTTCAGTAGTTTGCGTAGTTCTTGAGATTTCTGGCTTACTTTGGCGAAGTTCTTCAGCTTCCCTTCTTCTATTATGGTGGGCTCTGAATGTTCTTCAGCTTTGAATGTTCTTCGTTGGTTAGATATACCTCTTCTCCGTAATTTTTCTTAAACAAGTTCTCAAGGTGAACCCCTCATAATACTTTCCCACTGCGTGTATGTCCTGCTTCTGTGTTGTTGTTGTTGTCCGAGATATTGAACATTAGCCTTTTCAGGTCTAACCAATCTACTGTATCTTCAAGATGTGGTTTTCTTGCAAGAGCATATTGATTCTCAGCTTTAGAAAGTGCAAAAATTTTCCTCTAGGTCCTTTGAAAAATTATCTCTTGGCTTGGCTATATGATTATGTTCTGTCAACAACAAACTTGATGATATACCCTCCAATGGTACTATCAAACCAATGATCTACTGCTCTGGATACAACGTTTTCAACTCTCTTGACCTTTTGGATCAGTGTCGGCATCCAAACCACATGAGGTCTAGATATGATCTCAAATTGGGTATCGACTAACCTAGCCAACCATTCAAACAACTCCTGGTGGATTCCCCCCAAAGAAGATCTCGTGAATGTCGGTGAAAATGTATCTTTGTAGCCAATATTCAGTACTCAGTTTAGGGTTATTGTTCTGGGCTTCAGCAAAGTCTCGCTCTTGATCCTCTATCCACTTTTGAATCTCGTTCTTTGATGGGAACCACTTGACATTCCCTTAAAAATATTCCTGTCTCGACAACGGAACCATTTGTTAGCATAGGGGCATACCCAGGGTTCACTCCAAGAGCGCACCAACAAGCCCTAGATATTGGCCCTTTCAGAAACACCTGCGAAGCAAATGTAGTCTCACCCGAAGCAGCTAAGAGGGCAGTTGCAGGAAAGAGATGTCTACAACCAGGGGATTATCAAGTGGAACTAATACAACAATAATGCAACATTCATATATCTCTTATCAGCTAGATCTATTATGCGTAGCTATACATCTGATCTAACACAATAATGCAAATAATAGTATAACAATGGCAGAGATCCAAGAATCAATCACACATATGACAAAAAATATACGTGGTTCACCCTCTCTCTAGGGCTACGTCCACAGAATTGTGCTTATGATATATTAAGATAAAGCTTACAGTTCTGATCTGTGCTCTCAGTCAGCAGATCTTCTCTCTTATTCTCTTTGTCTCCCACCTTCCTGTGCACCCAGCTGCAGGACTTGATCTTCGCACCCAGCTGAAGATCTTACAATACCAGGAGGCTCTCACTCTCAGCACTCCTCTCCCTCACAGTACAATAATCTCTCAACCAAAAACAATCAATATCAATACCCTACACTAGTACCAACCCGATCTAGGTCTTCTCGACCTCTATTTATACATTATAGTCCCTCACTGACAGCCTTAGGTCGAAACCTAGGTGTCAAAACCCTAATTACCCAAAACCCTAGGTGTCTAAAACCCTAGGTCAACTTGATCCACCTTTTCAGGGCTTTGCCAGCCTGTCTTTCATCCCTTCTCGCACAGTGCTCCAAAGCATCCAATGGTGGATTTCTCTACTTGTTGAGTTGTCTACGATTTTTTTCTCTTGTTGATATGTCATCCCTGATCTCCTCATTCAACAGCTTGCTTTTCCATACTTCGCTTCATCTTTTCTGCTCTTTTGCTTACTTCGACCCAGTGACAGTCACTGTGTCTCCCGCGTAGTTCGCATTTGACCTTTTCTTCCTCGATCTTTGCCTCCTTCCATAACCAAGGGCCACAAATGCCCCGGTACTAACACATTTTTGTGGTATGTAACATTCCATATTTCACGCTTGAATAGCATATAATTAATTGAATATATCATGCATGTTGTTTAAATAATCCTTTCGTATATTAATAATTCACATTAATCCGTCTATTGCGGGTATTCAAACAAAGGGTAAATTTGCATGTCCAGTTTGTGGTCCTAAGATGAAATCTTGTTGGTCAAAAATTTTAGAAAAGGAGGTGTTTGATGAAGGAGGTCAAAAAAATTATGGGTAGCATGTTGGACAAGTATCACTTTTGAACCTTGATTTTGAGGTGGTTTTGCTAGACAATATTTCTTCTGTTGTATCTCCCAAGTTTCAGCCCTTCTGGGTATGAAAATTTATCTTATGTATTTCTCTGATATTTCTTCTCTGCAATTCCACAGGTCTGATCAAAATTGGATGTGCCAAGTGGAATTTACGGTAACTTCCCCACAACTTGCTGATTTTTGGCCTTTCCAGGGGATCTCACTTGTATAGTGTGCCCCATACAAACTGATTGATATAAAATTCTGAAACTCGCACCCACAATACTATAGACTGTCCAAAATCCAATGCAACCAGTCCCATGCAATTTGGATATTCTAGGAAGAAGTTATGATTGTTTTACCTGGAACACCTTATTGAGACTAGTCAATAGGACTAGTCAGATACCCTATCTTACACAAGGTGTATCTACAAATTTAAGATGACCCTGAATCTAAAATTTTTACCACAGATACCTTACTAATTTATGTAAATATCCTCTAGAGCTCAGGGTCTGAAACATTACATAAAATATTTTATAGCGAAAATTCCTCAATGACTCAGTTCAGGACGATTCCAGAACCCTATCTTGTATAGGATGTATCTATAAATGTATAATGCCTCAGAAGCTTAATTTTGAACCCAATGTACCTTGATCCGTCTACTAAATATCCTCCAATCCGTTCCTTCTGAAACATTGTAGAAAAAAAGTTATAGCAATAATTCCAAGGTGTCTCAGATGTAGCAGCGAAACCCCAAGACCTTGGGCTCTGATACCATATGTTAAGAACCAAATATCAATATAGCATAGAAAATCCTCAGAAAAAGTACTCAACACCTTGAAAAAGAGAGAATTTCAGATAATAAGCCTCTTCGAGGGGGCAACCTCCTTTTACCCCACTTAAATGTT
>SNQJ01S0262939.1:1612-12162 GCA_010110895.2 Picea sitchensis | reverse complement strand
CCCCCCCGCAAAAAACCGCTTACCACCTCGAGGGGGTCCAAAATACCACTCTACCCCCAAAAAAACCGCTTTTGCAGCTTTTCGACTAGTCTTCTTCCGAGGCCACTTCTGGGAAAAAAAAATGAATTTTTAAAAACCGAGAGAGGTTTTTCTCTATAACGGGATGAAGAACAAAAACCTCTCTCAATATTTTCACAGGTGCCACGAGAAGGGATAATCAAAGATGTCTATCAGCCTCTTTTTTCGGATTTTTGTTTTTTCTGTTACAGTCCCGATCTTGCAGAAGTTTTTACTACTAGCTGGAGGCGAATTCAGCGAAACCGAAGGAGGTTTTGTCCATCACACGCCCATATACAATAAAATCCTTCATTTTTTTCCCAGGTGTCAGCATTGAAGAGAAAACCATGTCTGTTCAGACCCCCTTTTCACAGAAAACCGGTCCGTCTTTCATTGCGGACAGTTCCAAAATTTGTGGGTTTTGTGGCTATTTTTGGCCGAGGCGGTTAAAACCGACTCTCGAAACTTGTTGAGGATATCCCCTATTTATTCAGAGATGATTTTTAATGTAAAGTTTTTTGATCAGTCAGGGAACCATGATGAAGTTTTTATAAAGCAGCTCACAGAGCCAACTATATTTTTCATCAATTCAAATAATGCAGTTGCAACAGTTACAGGATTCTTGTGTCAAATTCATTGGTGAAGTTTCTTCTCATTGTGATTTTTTTTTCCTCTGTTATCATATATGTTTGTCTTCTGCATTGTTTCAAAGAAATTTAAGATCAGGTTTTGTGTAAAAACACCTTGTTCCCAGTTTGAAAGCAATGTCAATGTTTTCCACTAAAAGTTAAATGCATAATTCTTTACTGCTCTGTCTTTAACTTGACCTCTTAACATTTTCCCCCCTCTGCCATACCCCAAGATTACAAAGAATCCAGTGATTTGCCTACCTTTCCCTGTAATCCTATCTGTAGGAATTGTTTTTTTTTATTAAATCTCAGATTGTGACTCCATTGCCCATGGTTCCTTTTCTCTGCTCCTACCAATTAAAAAATCCAAACTCTGAACCCATTAACTAGCCTAATATTCTCTTCAAACAAGGTTATATCAGACAGAGATATATCTCTCTGAGTCTTGGAGGGCTAGATCCAAGAATCGAAGTGGTTTTGATGTTGCCTCTGTGACTGCCTCTTCAGCCTTGGGCAAATTACAGAGCGCTAACAGGACCGACAGAACTCTCGACCTGGTTGGGAGGATTATCCTTACCAAAGCGGTTCCTTAAGCAATTCTGGCATTTATGATGTTAGTGTTTCCCACTCCCAAAGGAACACTACAAAAGATAAGAGCCATTCAAAGAGATTTCCTATAGTGATGTGCTGAAAATAAAAAGAAATGGGCCCTGGTGGCCTGGGAGAAGGTTTGTAGACCAAAATTCAAAGGAGGCCTAGGGTTGCAAGACCCACGGGTAATGAACGATTCCTATTGGGAAAAGATCCGGTGGAGATAGGTCAAGGACAAATCAATACCATGGGAAAACCTTTGGAAGGCCAAGTATGCCCCGAACATCAACGAACATGATCGAATTCGATTCATGGGCATAAGGGAGGGATCAACCATCTGAAATCTCTCCTGGCACAACAAGAACTAGATCCATAAACACAGCTTCTGGGAAGTAAAAAATGGTAAAACAACCAGATTCTGGGAGGACACATGGCAACAGGAACCCAGACTAGAAAATTTGGACAAGGAGGAACTCCAACAGGAAATGACAGCGCAAGGCAAAACAAAAATCCATCACTACTGGAAGCAAAGAAATGGTAGCGACAGATGGAGGATCTAGGACAAACTCAATCCATACAATATGGACCGGATCACAACTATAATGAAAGAGGTGGAGGAGGAACTGGGGAAAAGTTAAATTGCAGTATTAGAGTAAGAGGACCAATTAAGGTGGGGCAGGGAAAGTGGTGGGAAATTCAACTTAAAATAAGTACAGTATTACATCATGGACCGGGACCAAGAAGAACCATCACAACAGTGGGGAAATATTTGGGGTAGCCCTGAATGGACAAAAATCAAAATGTTCGAATGGTTAGTTCTTCACAACTGAATTATAACCTAGGAAAACCTTGGCAAAAGGGGTTATATAGGTCCATCTCGGTGCCACCTATGTCAAGCCAAGGAGGAAACAACCAATCACCTCATCGATGAATGCAGTTACATAGCATAGATATGGGATTGGGCAGCAGACATCTATCGCTAGTCCAATAGGATCTGAGGTAACATCAATGCAACCATCAACAATTGGAGTGAGAGTTACAGCGAAAATGAAATGGTGAACCGCTTTTGGAATCTAATGTCGGGGATGATCATTTGGGCAATATGGAAAGAAAGGAACCAACACATCTTCATGAATGGACACCTACTAGAAGAAAAGTTCACGGATGCAATAATCTCACAAATACGAGAAACGGTGCAGAGCCACAACTGGAAGAAGGAAAAAGCACAACTCATAGACTAGGATTCCCGCATCCTAGATTTTTTTCACCTAAAAGACGGGTGCAAAGACACATCGGTAGGGCCATAACTACAAGTCCAAATAGACGACCTCAACTGGATCCCCCCTCTATTATGGTTCCTCAAGTTGAATTTTGATGGGGTGGCAAAAGGAAACCCATGAGTGGCAGGGATGAGAGGGGTGATCAGAGACAGTGGTGGTAACATCATCTGGTTGTACGCTTGGAGTATGGGAAACTCAACCAACAATGCAACAAAATTTGGAGCCCTGGAGCTTGGCCTTGAAATCCTACGTCGCAAAAGGATGACAAACACTATCGTGGAAGGTGACTCCACCCTGGTCATCAACACAGTGAAGTGACTTCAAAATGGCACCAGAGTGGGTAAGGTTCAACAATAATGGCACCTAGCACATTCCCTACAAAAAATCCAGGAGCATCTGAAAATTTTGAATATAGTGGAGTTGTGTTGGGTCCGCAGGTCAACGAATGGGCTGGTGGACAGGCTAGCCAACGAGGGGGTTAGAAAGGAAGGTCTGGAACTAGACACTACCTAGATCAGAATTCTGAATGGACAACTCATAAGTTTAAGTAAGGAAGGTCACATCGAGGAGGGCAACGTAAGGCCTAACAACAGGCAGGTTGGACCCAGGTCGGATACAATTGCCCAACACTCGACCACTAATTACTATGCATTATCTACATAAATAGCAAGTGGGGGTACAACAACAAGGCCCTTTTGATAGTAAGAGCTGCGGTGAAAGCACGTGGGAAAGTACAGACGAAAAACCACTTGCAATGAATGACGAAAGGCATGAGGGAGTGACATGGTCCATAATCAATCAACCATGTCAAAGTACATGCACGAAAAGCAGCAAAATTGGATCTCAAGCGTGCAGGGGCAGGGTCCTGCATGGGGATAAAGGCTGGGTCATCATGATCATACGAGCTGCAACGAAAATAAGGACGGGAGTGCTCACCACTATGGGAAAACCATGATTGGAAGGAAAATCTTGCAGCAGGGGACGATAAATAAGAAGAGAGATGGTAGGAATATCCACAAACAGAGGGAGAGAAATTGCAAAGGCTATCATAGATACAAGGGCAGGGAAACGAAGAATCCATTTGAAGTGAGGTACAGGCTGAGTATCCAACAAAGAAGTTGTGACAGGCCAAACGAGATGGTGCGTACAAAGCGAACACATAGGAAGAGGAATCCCTTTCTAAAGGAAGTTTTGAATAGTCCACGACCAGTGTCAAGAATGGAACATGCGACAAAAGATGCAGAGGGCACCTTCCAAACTCTAGTTGCACCGAAAGAAAAAGAGACCATTACCCGGTGGGAAACAAAAATAAAAGAAAAACGAAAAGGCAAAGAATGGGATGCACTGGCACAGGAAGTAGACTGGATAAAGGATCTGGGGGCCATGTAGCCCAGGGAAACCCTCTACCATAAAATAGTGGAGATGGCGTGGCTCACTAAGATGATGATCGACAAAGTGAGTTTAGAAATGGAAGAAAACAGATAGGAGGAAAACAAGGAACACAAGAAAATGCTGGACGAAATCCTGAGTCGCCTCAATAGTCTGGAAACTATTACCAAAATGTTATTTGAGGTCGAGAAGGACCAGAAATCCAAGATGGAGCAGTTGGCTGCTCAATTCCACCTATATCTGTGCTATGTCCATCATATGGACATCACACCAGTCGATGGACAGGGTGCACCGACCCACATCAGGAAGACTCACACGATCTCCCAAAAGGATGAGAACAAGAGCCAGGCAGATGGTGGATAGAAACACATCATTATCCTGGACTAGTGAATGGTTAGTCTAATGGCAAGAATGCTAGACGTAGTCAGGTCAGTTTGACCACTACCCACTCGGGTCTAGTGGATTGTCTCAGCTTCTTCTTTTTATGTCTAAGTTGGTTATCTTTTTTCAAACTTGTTATGGTAGGACTGACCCAGTTTCCCCTGGTGAAAGACTAGTCCCACTCCCTGTATATATTAGCAAGCGCAACTCAGGAACCCCTGGTCTGGTTTCCTACTAGGCAGACCAAGATGCCCCCCTTTTTTGTATCATAATCTTTTGCAGTAATACAACTTCTTACAGTCACTTACAAAAAAAAAACTCTTAAGTGGTAGTAAGGAATAACAATTGAATAATGGCAAAGTATAAATGTAGATTAATAACAGAATGAATATTAAGCAGTGATATTTGGCCAATTAATTGTTGATAGTTTCGAACCTGTAGAATTGGAAAACAAAGTGTCATGTCTATTATTATTATGCCTATTTATTGAGTGTCAAGGTTGGAGGAAAACAAAGTGTTTAGAAATTTCTATGAATCCTTATGTTGTTATTAAACACTCTTCTTAAGAGAACATAAAATCTATAATATATTGTAACCGTTTAATTGTTAAATAATACATTGGATATACTTTAAAGTGTGATTATTTTCCATTTTTTTTTCAAAAAAAAATCAATTGTTTAATAGTTTATTGTTTATTCATTTATTCATAATTATTCTATTCCAAGTTTGAGCATATTCTTTAAAAATATATTCCGCACCTATTTTTCTTTTCAAAAGTATCTCCCATAAAAAGAGAAATCCAACTTATTCCATTTTCCTTTAAACTTAGTGCTAAAATTCCATTCAAATTTGACCTTAAGACACATGTAATCTTTCTATGTTTTCCTTTCAAGTAAACTGAATTCCAATCCCAACGAGTTTTACAAATAAAGAAATCGAATGCGGGCACGTCGTGTTTGAACTGAATGAACAATACATTGCCACGTATATTTTATTTTATTTTCCTTTTCAATGAAAAATCTTTCCAATCCCAACGCGTTCTAGAAAGAAAGTAGACATGGCAGAATATTCTTTGAGTTGAATGAAACTTAGGTTTGTTCAATGACACATTAGATGAAAATCTAGGTTTCTCTACCTACAAAATAAAGTGTCACTTTGTTTTAAAAAGCGTATTTTCACATTTGGTAAGGAGGACAACATCACTTGCAAGGGATTGTAGGTATTTTCTTAATTCTAATAAGATAAGTATATTATAAATAATTTTCCAATATAAATAGGAAAAATATATTATAAATAAATTTTCAATATAAATATGAAGATAATTTTTTTTAATTATATTATTTAAATTTAATTTATAAAATTGTAATTTTTTTTTGAAGGTGGGAAAATTATTTTAATTTAATTTTTAATCAATAGTGAGGATAATTATTTCTTTCTTCCATTCATAATTGTGGGTTGATTCATCACTATTATTTAAGGAAAATCACACCCTCTGAAAAACTTTCACTTTTGTTGAATGTCTTTGCTCATTGAGTTGTTAATATATTTCCTTAAGTATGAAGAAAATGAGAATTTAACCAATCAAAACTAGTTTTAGGTTTTACTAGAAAACCAAAATATCATTTTAACCTAGCAAGAAATCTAATCTCCTTTGTGGTAATCAATGAGTCAATAGCACTATTTCCAATGAGGTCACGTGCTTTGTTTTAGCATCTAACCTTCTTCCCATAAGTAAAGTTGTATAGTACCTCTAATTGCAGTTATGTTAGTCTCATAATCTTAAAATATATTTTCCTAGAATAAAATAATTATAATTAGATATTTCCTAGAAAATATATTATCCTAATAAAATCCTAGTCATAATACTTATCCTTGCATTATTGGTTAAATGCACATTCATAATGCTTATCCTTGCATTACTGGTTAAATGCACATGACACTTTGTAATAAAGCTACATACGCTATTATGTAATTTTTTTATTGATTAATAAAATTGTTGTATATTTGAAGAAAATTGGTGAATATTAACATAGTATTAAATCCACAGTGATGAGACAACCATGGAAATGAGAAGGTTATGGTTAAATGCACATGACACTTTGTAATAAAGCTACATACGCTATTATGTACTTTTTTTATTGATTAATAAAATTGTTGTATATTTGAGGAAAATTGGTGAATATTAACATAGTATTAAATCCACAGTGATGAGACAACCATGGAAATGAGAAGGTTATGGTGATGAGTAGGCCCTCGCAATGAATCATTGAAACATTGATTCCAAAAACTCAAGCTTGAATTCCATCATCAAACAAAGGAGCGTCTTTAAGGTAGTTTTTTTTATTTATAATTATAATTTTTTATTTTTACTTTTAAAATATTTGTTTAAATGATCATTATTTAAAAATATGTTCTAAAATTATTTGGAATCTAAATCTACTCTTCAATCAATTCTATAATATTTGTTTAAATGATCGTTATTTAAAAATATGTTCTCAAATTATTTGGAATCTAAATCTACTCTTCAATCAATTCTAGAATATTTTTAATAAATGTATAAAATATTTTTTAATAAAAAAAATTAAATTTGCAATTCATTGTAAACTTACAAATTGTTTATAAAATCTTTACATATCTAGTAGATCTAGCAAATCATTTATAAATATGATTTATTTTTATAGATTTAAATCTATTATAATCAAAATTTAAATTTTCAATACATTGTAAACCTACAAATTATTTATAAAGTCTTTACACATCTAGTAGATCTAACAAGTCATTTATAAATATCAAATTCTTGGGAAAACTATTTTTTTTATATAAATATTTTGATTAATTTCATATAGAATAACATAAATAACTTGATTTCCCTCACGGCTTTGCCTAGAAATATTGTAGACCAAATATCTCTTCTATTCTATTTTGTGTAGGTTTGAGTTTTTTATTGCTAAAGTAAGCCTAAGTTGTTTTTCATTTAGCTTAATTTCCCTCGCGGCTTTGTCTAGAAATATTGTATACCAATCCATATGTATATCTCTTTTACTGTGTGTAGATTTAAGTTTTTTTTATTGCTAAAGTAAGTCTAAGTTCTTTTTCATTTTCTCAGGTTTTCAGATCAGGGAAGTAATAAAGTAATATTTGAAGAACTGATGCTATTCGTATTTTTACCACTTCATTAAATATTCCTCAAACAATATTAGAAAATTTAGATACACCTTATCATGCCATTGGTATAGTACAATTTACAAGGGTCATAGAAAGTGATTGAACCACCAAATGTTAAAAGAAACAATGATTTGAAAAAAATTAGATACACCTTATCATGCCATTGGTATAGTATAGTTTACAAGGTTTAAAGAAAGTGATTGAACCACCAAACTTTAAAAGAAACAATAATTTGAAATGCCATATCATGTATTCTACAATAAGCATGCTACAAAGTTAAAAAAAAAATTGATAGATGGAGCAATGGAAGTAAAATAGTGGGCATGGGCTTCTATCTATGATTCATCCCTATAATAATTTCAAGATAGTGATATGATCTATCAAATTAAATATAGTGAAGTTGGTATTGTTTCAAGAATCCCAGAACAATATCTACACGTAGAAGGGTAATAATGCATTTCTTAGTCAAACAATTACACAACAAGAGTACAAAAAATGGAAACTTTGACAACAAGTAGTCCAACATCCTTATATGTGGTGATCCTACCTTAAAAAAACAACAAAATATTTTTTTTTCATATATTTTTTTTCATAATCATTCTATCTTGGGTCTTAAAAAAAAATATTATATTACGATCTCTAGTTTTTGTGAAGGAAGACTCTATCTCTTGATGTGAATTACAAGTGGAGGGGTTCATTTCTCTAACCAATGCCTAGAAGCATATCCTCATGGGTGTTGTCACACACCCACTACAACAACTTAGATTTTTCATCTTTTTCTTCAAGGAACATAATCCTCGAGACTTCTATGGGGCCTAGCACAGACCCTCTCTTTCCTTAACCTCCTCCAAACGTCCACAAGTTTTCCTTAGCGCAAGCGCCTTTCGCAACTCGCGAGTCAGGAATCAAGATCCTCGACTCCCCTTTCTCCAAACACCAATACCCAAGATGCTATACGGGTATGGCTCCCTCTTCACTAGCACCTTCTACATGTAACCGTAGGCTAGGCCAACACTAGCACCACTCGCAACCTTGCCAGTTGAGGTGTGACCTCTCATGTTCCTCCTTCGCAAATCCCCGAGACACGATAGGTCAATGTTGCGTGGACTCTGCCAAAACGATGCGCACACGCCACTTGTCAACCTCCCTATGCTCTGCTCATGAGTTGTGTCGCCGTCGCCTGTTGCACGAGACGATGGCTCTCGATGTCTCGCGACTTTAGCGATCAGGGTGTCACTTATTCATCCTGCGAAACCCTGAGCCATGATAAGTCAAGCAGTGGGTTGACTCTTTCTCAGTGTGACACGTGTCCACCACTGGTTACCCGCTTCCTAGGCTAAATACTAGCGCTACTCACATCTCGTGACTTTGTGAGTTGGAGTGTTGAGCCCTCCTGCTCCTCCTTTGCGATTTCCCGAGATACGATAAGTCGACAATGGGTTTACTCCTTCCCAAGCGACATGTGTCCACCACCTGTGACCCATTCCCACCTTTCTCCGAGTGCTTGTTGTTCCGCCACCTGTCAACCATGCAGCCCCCACTTACAGATGGGATACGTGTTTAAACGACCCCTCAGCGCTCGACACTTCGCGACTTCTATAATCGAAAAGAAACTCTCTCAAGTTTTGAACCCCCGATAGGCGATACCCACGAAGGTTCTGATCCAACGGTTCTCCCGTGCCTTAGATCCAACGGTCATGATCACATCGTGATATCGCGAATCGTGAGTTCATGCAACCCTACCCTTGACCACTCTAAGTCACGAGTCAGGGAAATTCTACTCTCCTTCCTATACAAAGGCTAAGATTGATGGTCAATAGAGCTCCGTCAAATCCTTGGATCTACGATCCGGGATCCCATCGCTACATGCGAAGGCTGAAAGGGTCAAGGTGATAACACCTGCGCTCCTCCTCTAGATCCATCATCCTCAACAGATTTGGGGTATTCCTGAAAGGATTTCGACCGTTCATCAACCAAATGATAGGGTATTCTCTCTTTCTATAATTGGGCTTGCTATCTCTTTTGAGCTTGAATCACGAAATTCAACTTCTCGGGGCTTCAAACTCCCACGACTCCGAGACCTTAGAGAGCTACCCTTCTTCCCCCAGACTTAACCATTTGTACAGAAACCAACGATGACATATAAGCATACACATGCATCCATTATTTCTAGTTTAAAACACTAGGCAATCATTTTACACAGAAATTATTATGGGCATATAAACACAAGCATGCATTCATGATATTCAGTTCAAAATACAAGGTATAAAACACTTATCAAATCTACCAGGCGTGATGCAACTACTGAGAGGGGTGCTCGTTTCCACCCAATCATAGGCTCAGTGACTCCAAATAGATTTACCACTAGCCACCCCCGAGCTAGACCACGATGCTTTGAGGTTCAGTCTCCTACTTCCAACTCAACATAAATCAAGGATGAAGGTTGCTCTCCTTCTCCTGATGCAAGAAAATAATCCAAGACAAAGGTTACTCTCCTTCTTCTAGTATTTATAACTCCCTGCATTTCCAGGTTTTCTCCAGTGTCTTTCGCGATCCCCGTCGCGCGTACTACTCTCTCTCTTGCCACATTTCCTCTCTTGCCAATTTCTGTCTGTAAGGTTGCGTGTGGCGCGAATTCTGTCGTCCGTGGTCAAGTCTGAGGGTTGTTACAGATGGGTAGTTCACCCCCATCCCCTCATTAACTCTTGAGGAGCCTTCCCACCTACCAATCTAACGGGAAATCCATTCTAGGATCAAAGAGTTGCTTCAGTTTGTGAGCAAGTATAAACCAGTACAGTACTGGCTCGGTGCAAGTTAACGCAACCATTCTAGGTCCCTTACACCACCTCTCATTATTCATCGTGGTCTCTTTTAGCACATTCTTCTCTCAGCAATCATGCAACACATATTCATTATATAATTTACATTCATCGACTTTTTATGCAAAGGTCCGTCAAATCAAACATTCACATCTTTGAGTTTGCCATAGTTCTTTGTCAACATAGTTATTTTTACAAACTGGGGGAAACATGGTGTTACAATTCCCTCCCCCTTAAAG
>SNQJ01S0262937.1:0-12122 GCA_010110895.2 Picea sitchensis | reverse complement strand
CACAATTAAGCATGTGTTCTCTGACCATACTTCTTAGGATAACTCAATCCGCAAAGTGTCTTCCCATGAGGGCTTTCACCATAAGGGGACCACTTTAGAGTTCATCCATTTGTACTTCTTATCAACCATGACAAGACAATAATGATTCATATTTACATCAAACAAACTTGGGTCCATTACCCAAACCTTTGTGCTACCGGAATTTCTTCAAGGGTTGACATTAATGACAACCAACCTTAATCAACAATCCATGCAACATTCTCTAACATACTAAATGTTCTTTCCAATGCATTGGACCATTTTCATCTAAACGAAACCATTTTCATTTTAGGAGACTTCAATATTGACATGCTACAAAATAATGCCAGAACAAAAGAATTGGAAAACTACATGTGCAAACACAGTTTCCACCTTCTTTTGAACAAAACAAGCCATGTACAAAACACACTTATTGACCATGTATGGTCGAATGTGCCCATTTCTCAATACCATGTCTTTATCTTAGACACATACTGGTATGATCATGATACAATTGGTATTTCACTTGAATTATGAGAGATACATCAAACATATTGCAAAATCATATTTCTATGTTTCAAAACATATATGTTTAGCTTGTTGCAGAAAACCAAGTTATCCAACTTCTTAGTTTTCCCTTGTTTGTACACATATTGGTCTAATCACGATACAATTGGTATTGCACTTGAATTCTGAAATATACATCAAACATATTGCAAAATCATATTTCTATGTTTCAAAGCATATCTGTCTATCTTGTTGTAGAAAACCAAGCTATCCAACTACTTAGTTTTCCCTACTTTGTAATTGATTTTGGGCACAAACTTTTTTTACAATTTTTTTTTTATATACACAAACATGGATGAACAAAAAACAAAAACGGTACATTCTTCTAACACTATTTGTTAATATATTCCTTTTATTCTATTTTATTTACTCTATGTAATATTCATCACTTTTTTCTTTACATGTCAACTTATGTTCATGTCCATTTTGTTTTCTTCTTTTTTTCATAGAAACAAAGTGGAAAATTGGACATGACAAAGAACTCTTAACCAGAAGTGTAGAAGAATCCATGCAAAGGTGCATATTTCTACCCGTGTTTCATATCCAATTGTTTTTCATTTACTCTGTCTATATGTTTTACACTAATTTGCAGCTCTGATATTTTTTTTCTTGGATACTCCATATCTTCCTATATATTGACTTGTCTTTATGTCAATTCTATTTTTTGTGCTGATGTGTTCAAATAAATAAATTTGTACTCCATCTTTTTTTTCATGTGTTCTTGCGTAGCAACTTGCTTTGATGCCCATTGTATTCTCTGTATTGCTACATTGAAATAAGAACATAGTAATTGGGCACAAGGATGGAGTGCAATGTGCCGCAACATATACAATGCGTATTCCTGAGACTAAGAGGTATGGTTACAAAAAAACTATGATCTGCATATGTTGTCCAATTTGTCCAACTATATGTTTTTCCCATAGTTGATGTGTTTCTATCGCTTGATAATTATCACACTAAGTGTTTCTCCGTGAGCCATAATGTTCTTTGCT
Organism: Picea sitchensis; assembly: GCA_010110895.2. Classification (NCBI taxonomy): domain Eukaryota; kingdom Viridiplantae; phylum Streptophyta; class Pinopsida; order Pinales; family Pinaceae; genus Picea; species Picea sitchensis. The sequence goes on along the minus strand of SNQJ01S0262937.1, from coordinate 10,545 downwards.
TCCATTATTTTTCCTCTTCTATACTTATCTGTTCTCCCTTTTCTTCTTCCCCTCTATTATCCATTTCTGGTTCTATACTTAGTCCCATGTCTATGCTCGTGGGTTCCCAGGATGGTGGAGTGACAAATTCCATGTGCATCTATATCTTTACATCACGATTCTGACCAACCGTCATCCATTTTCATACTTGGTGAATTTTATGGCTGCAGGTTCCTATGTAAGTGTCATTGAACTCTCATGCCCTATGTTCACGGAATACATCTTGCATATGAAACTTCGCTTATCTACAATTTGACCTCGGACTCGAACCCCCATGCCTCACACTACCTACGATGACTCTGTCTGAATTCTTGCATATAAATGTGCCAAGTCATATATTTTGTCTATTGCTTGTTCAGATAGATATAAACATCTCTTTTATCTTGAACCAAGGTCTGTTGAGCTCCAACTATATTCCATGGATGAAAATATTTTTCCCATAGTTGATGTGTTTCTATAGCTTGATAATTATCAGAATAAGTGTTCTTGTGTCACAAATACAGTACTTTGCTCCCTTTATTTTTCCTATTCTATACATACCCGTTCTTCTCTTTCTTCTTTCCCTGTATTATCCATTTTTGGTTCTATGCTCACGGGTTCCCAGGGTGGGAGAATGAGAAATTCTACATCTGTCTATATCTCCACATCACGCGTCTGACCGACCACAGTTTGTTTCTACACTTAGCCAATTTTATGGCCACGGGTTCCCTCGAAGCCATTATCAAATTCCCATGCCCCGTGTTCTGATATACATCTTGCACACAAAACTCCAATTATCTACAATTCGACCCCAGAATCCTCGAACTCGCAAGCCTCACTCTTCCTACGATAACTTCATCTGACCGGCCCTCCTTTCCATACTTAATACCAAGTGTTGTTATGTGACGCATAAAGTTCTTTACTCCATCTTTTTCTCTTCTATACTTGTCGCTTTTCCCCTTTTCTTCTTCCTCTCTATTATATGTTTCTGCTTCTATACATAATCGCATGTCTATGCTCATGGGTTTCCGAGGTTGCAGACTCAGAAATTTAATATCCATCTATATCTTCACATCACGAGTACGACCAAATGTTGTTCGTTTCCATACTTTTCCAATTTTATGCTCGTTGGTTCCCATCTAGGCCCTATGGAACTCCCATGCCCCGAACTCTCATGCCCCATCGTTGATGTATTTCTATCGCTTGACAATTATCAGACAAAGTGTTATTCTGTCAAGCGTAAAGTTCTTCGCTCCCTTTCTTTCTTTCCTCTTCTATACTTAGTCACATTTCTATGAAAGCGGGTTCCCAAGTGGTAGAGTCACAAATTCTATATACATCTAATGAGTCTGAGTGACCGCTTTCGTTTCCTTACTTAGCCAATTTTATGGCCTCATGTTCCCAGGTACATGTTATCGAACTCTCATGCTCAATGTTAGGAGTATACATCTTGCATCCAAAAGTTGGGTGATCTACAATTCAACCATGGATTCCCAGGTTCAAAAAATTACCAAAGCATTTTTCACTCCCCTCCATCCCCGCCACCTTCGCCCCTTCCCAATGCAAATTAAATATGATTTTACTAGTGAAAAATCATCATATATGTTCTAAAAGATTGGCATTAATACACGGAAAGCTCGAGGACATCTTCCATTAAAATACATTAATGGGAGAATATTATGGAATCTAATTAGTTTCTTATTTTAGTTTTTTTAAGGCATCATCATAGAAAGAATGCAGTATTGTGTTGGCCCCCTGTCATCTACAAAGGTGTTGACATGATGCCCCTCTTTAGTATTCTACATATATTACAGGTTTGCATATTTGAAAGTATGCTTGCATATGAAAATGTTGCTCCACCCTTCCAATTTGAACATAGTTTTCATTTGGGCCACAAAGAATACTAATAAAATAAAATAATATGAAAACTGTTTAAGTAAATATAAACAAATTATCTTTTAAATTGAACCTGGTTTTGTCAAGATCCAGGTATATTACATTGCTGACAGTGTTTTCCTCGCCTATCCATATTTTCTCGATTTCCCTTCCATCTTCGCACACTTTCCCAGTGCAAATTGATTATGCTTTTATTAGATTTGAAAAGATTGACATTAATGAGGCCACGATGGATGACATCTGCCATTAAAATGCCTTAAAAAAAGATTTACAGGAGATTATATTACCATCCTCCAGTCTTCATTCTAAATACTATCACACAATTACTCCCACATGTAGCAATATAAACAAATCTTCATCAAAACATTATCTTTTCTCACAGGCACCCCACTGAACGCCAATTGCCTAAAGTAAGCCATATTTGGATCCATCAACTAAACCTACCTATTATCAAATTGGTAGAGGTCAATATTATGGCATCTGATTTTATTACTATTATTATTATTTTATTATTATTAGGTATATGGATGTTCAGCTCATAAAAATTGTTATTTACTTCAAATTTTTAAAAGAATTGTAACTCGCCTTTCCATACTTAGTGGATTTTTCAACTTCTATTCTCACAGATTCACCGGTTGTCAGGCTTCCAGGCACACAAAAGTTTTGAAGAAGTTTTCGATGTCGTCCATCCTCGCCAACTTTGTGTGCTTACCAATGCACATTAATTATGCCTTTATTAGTCACGACTCACCAGACACATCAAAAAGATTGGCATTAAAAGGAAAAAAGGTCGAGGACATCTCCCATTAAGACACATTGAACCAAGATTTACCTGAGATTATATTATGATGTTGCAGCATCCATTTTAAATACTATGATGAGCAATGGAATGTTCTCATCACCTTATGGCTGCAGCTTGCCAACATTTCTGTGGAGATACCCTGAATAGTTTCGGGCGTGAGGACTAGAGTTTTTAGTGGTCCATAGCTTATGACTACTACTCATCCCATTCTTCCCAAAAGAAAGTTATCTCGACATATGGAATTGCAGTGGTAGGTCGTGTCGCTGAATTTTTTTTACTTTAGGAGTTGGTCACGTGTTACGTCGATAACTATATTCTGAACCAGTGGATTATCCAGATGGGAAACCATTCCCAACTCTCCCTATCCCCTCAAGTAATTTGAAAGATGTTAACACTTCCTAACCCAATGACTACTTTCAAGGGCGAGAATTGCAGAAAGTTCTTAAAAAAGCATGGTAATGAATTGGACCTCTTGCCGAAGTTATTATAGAACCCAGCGAGAGCTCCCCGGGACATAGCCATATTACAGGTTAGTGCATTTAAAAACCCTTTTCGGAAAATTGCATGGATTTTCATGAGGATAATAAGACAAGAAAATGCAGCCAACATCTCTTGGATGATTTTGTATATTTTATATTTTATGGTCAAGGAGGAAGCCATCTTCCATTGCCGCAAGTTGATTTCCATTGAAATCTCTTCCCAGTTATTGCAATACAAAAGGCAGAAGAAATTCTTTATGTCATCTTATTTAATTTTCACCATGGCGAATTGCTACCCATTCCCTAGAATATCTATGTGTAAGAAGCTAACCTGTGAATTTGACCCATGTCACATATCTGGTACAATGTGTTTTTCTGGAATAGCAAGGCAGTACATCTACTAGTTGGATTTTTCCTATGAAAAAAAGAAAAAGTCAATTCATCTCTCTGCCTTGGAAAGTCGGGGATTTCATGGTCATGAACCACTTCAACAGTTCTTTATTTGACACTATCATGAATGAACTTGGTGCCAGTACCAATGACTCGCCTAAGCAGAAAGGAAAACGCCCGGGTGAAAAAAGTGTCCAATCCCCGACCGCCACACCCAATACCACGATATATCAGAGTAGTAATCCAACGACCTACCCAAGTAACAAAGTCACAAACAGTTCTTCAGGTGGAGGAGGCAATAAGAAACCTCCCTCCAGAAAAAATGAAAGCTGTCACAAACTTCCCGCGATCAAAAAATGGAAAACAATAGTCTAAGAACAGGAGGTACCGAGAGGAGAAATTGATATCCATGATCTCTCCCTCGAAGATATGGAACTAGAAAATGACATTAAAAAAGTGTTCCCCAACGACAACCAGCTAGAGAGCACTGCTTCGCACAATCCTAGGATGGAAATAATTGGCATAGATACATTGGACAAAGAAGAATCTTTTGCATTTCAGAGCGTTGTTTTTTATAGTGAATCCAAAAAATTGATTATTGAAAAGAAAGGTGCAAAGAATAAGAAAGGGAAATCTCGTTCATAGATCAAACTACGCAACATGCGCCCTTCCTAGATCTCCTAGATACACTGAGCAACTGGAGACGCTCTAGACAATTATATTAGCGACCTTGAAATGAAAAAAATCATGTTAAAGGAGTGATTCAAAGAATTGGAGGCAACTCTAATGCCTCTTCCGTTGTTTGCTACTCCTTTGGAAATGGTCGGGCCCACCGCACCTGCGGAAAAATTAAAAGGATCGAAAAGCCTTCTCACCATTTAGGTTTTTGTGGTGAGAGATTTGTGTAGAAATTATCAGAAGAACCACAGTGTTTTTGATAGTTTGTCGACGTTTCGGATCCACAACAGGATCCATCTTCAGGACAAAAAAAGCCTGAGGAAAAATAAGAGAGGAACCCTTAATAAATAATGATGAGGAGGGTGGAAAACTAAGGTCGGCTAAGTGAAACCCTAGGTTTGAGAAGATTTTTCAAAAAAGTATTTAGTTAATTAATGAATTAAGTGGTTCAATTTGATAACCAGATGGTGTTAATATTATTAATATTAATTTTTAAGTTAATTAAAGGTTAAATTTAGGGTTAATAATATTAAAACTATTACACCACTTAATACCATCAAACAGAAAATGAGATCGGTTAAGGACAAGCTTGACCAACATAATTTCAAAGGAGTTTACAGAATAGAATGTTCCTGTGGCAAATGCTACATTGGAGAAACAGGTCGCTCTTTCAACACCAGGATTAAAGAGCACAGCCCTGACATCAAGAATGAACGAACTCGCACCTCAGCACTAGCCGAACACTCTCTCACAACTAAACATCATATACGCCTAGAGGACACCAAAATCTTAGCTAAAGAAGACCATCTCCTTAAAAGACGAATTAGAGAAGCAATCGAAATCATCAAAAATCCCGATAACCTAAATAGAGACAATGGCCTAGAGATTAGTGAAAGTTGGATCCCGCTCATTCGGGAAAGAAATGGTGTGAAAGTTCTAAGGGTGTAATAGTTTTAATATTATTAACCCTAAATTTAACCTTTAATTAACTTAAAAATTAGTATTAATAATATTAACACTATCTGGTTATCAAATTGAACCACTTAATTCATTAATTAACTAAATACTTTTTTGAAAAATATTCTCAAACCTAGGGTTTCACTTAGCCGACCTTAGTTTTCCACCCTCCTCATCATTATTTATTAAGGGTTCCTCTCTTATTTTTCCTCGGGCTTTTTTTGTCCTGAAGATGGATCCTGTTGTGGATCCAAAACGTCGACAAACTATCAAAAACACTGTGGTTCTTTCGACAATTTCTACACAAGCCTTCTCACATCAGCCCTAGGCTATGTGGAAAAGAATATAAACAAAAGAATGGCATTAATAATAGAGGCTTGGGAGATGTCAAAGAATATGGTCTCTTTTGGAACAAGAGTGCATGCTTTTCATGAGTATCTGCAAGCAGATCTCAAGAACGACCAAGGTTTCTACCTCGATGCAGTTTTACCATTTGGTGTTAAAGTTACCAGTATGATGGAATTCATAAGAACACAAGAGGATCTCCCTTCCTTGGATCGAATAGACCAGCTAAACGCATGCTGGAAAGAAAAGGTAAAGAACCTCAATGGTATGGTTCAAGCATGTAGTCAGGCCATATCTAGAAGAGACAAACTATTCAAGAAGCTAACTGAGATAGATCTAGCTGCCATAACCAATGAAGTCCAGGACCCTAAATTGATATTCAACTCATTGTTTTTAACCAAGCAAGCATTTGATGATCAAGTTCATATCTATAAAAAACTGTCATTTGAAAATTTCTATGGAATTCTTGATTATAGTGAAGATGATGTGAAAACCTGGCTAGTCAGTTATGTGATTAAAAACCAAGATATTCAAGAAGCATTGCAAAACCTATCTATTGATATAAGGGACTTGGAAAGTGAATTGTTCGATATAAAAATCTGGCATGAAATCAACGTAGCACCCATGAGGAGCTACATCGAAGAATGGTTCAAAAAGGTTGTCGACCAGATTACCAATGAAGCTCAAAGCTGAGGAAATCCATCAAAGGACATTAGCAAGCAAATGAAAAGGAATGGGACACCATCATAGTAAGTTGATACTGATCACATTCTTCTGTCTTCATCTGCTTATTCTAACAAAGCTTTAACCAAGGACTGACAATTTTCTCTTTCTTATTGGCAGGTCTTGTTATTTCCATCGTCGACTTTCTTCTTTCTACAAACTTCATTATTGTACATCTTTTATTTGTAGTCCGCAGCAGTCCCAATCCCAGTGATTATGTCAAACACATTTTTATTTCACAAAATATGTAATGAATTATATATTTTTTTACAAATTCGAAGACAACTATTTTTTGGGAAATATTCTCAATTGTATTTTGTGACCCAGTTTATCTGAATATAAATATTTGAGGTTGTTCTATGGTGATCTTCAATGTTTGGTTTTGTTATTTGAAATTTGTATTTCTTTTTAAAATTAACTCATTTCCCTGTACATGTTCATGTTCTATATTGTGCATATATTACAACTTCCTATATTTCATAATATTCTTCAATATACAAAATGAAAAGTCATACTTTTTTTTCCCTATTCCTTTTGGGTTTGAGTGAAAATTGCGAGCCCAAAACACCTTTCAAATTTGAACATGGTTTACATTTGGACCACAAATAATCTATTAAGATACATTAATATGGATAAATTTTAAATATATATAAACAAAATCCTTTTAAACTTGAACCTAACTTTCTCGGACTCCTGGATTGCCCGCGGGTTGACCGCTCCTCGTGTTGGCACAAGTTAATATGTCAAATTCATGCAAGAATGTATCAAGAGCACAACCACTCCCACAAGTTGTGATAAAACCTAATCTTTAATAAAGCATTTGCTCACAACCTTTTTAATGGTAAAAGCACAATAGAAAATGAGTAAGTGGATAAACTATTGGACTAGGAAATGATGGTTTTGCAATGGGGATTTCAAAGTATATGCAATAATTCTACAAACTCCAAAAACATACAAAAAATATATTGCCAGGAAATGGAATATCTATTACAGATTTGAATATATTAGCCCTTATTTTCACTCTTCTATACTTAACCAAATTCCCATTCCTCTTTTCCCTCTACTTTCTCCTTCTTGTTACTTGGTCATTTTACCGAAAACATGTAGTTGTGTGGCTTGGCAGACTCATGGCTTCACATTTGCACTCATGCTTTTATATCACGACTCCGTCGGAACGCTTCCTCATTCCATACCTAGCCACATTTCTGATCACGGATTCCCGAGCAAGCTCGCTCTAGATTGCACTTCCATTGTTCTGTGACCTCCAAAGAGCACCCAGACTTCCGCGATATAAAAATTTACAACTGGACTCTCACATCATACCCTCTTCCCCGTTAGACAGTTTTCCCTCAAAAGTTCCAAGAGCTACAATTTGAACGTCGGGTCCTCACGTCTTCTGTGGAACTATTTTCACCCCATTTTGAAGCCCGTCCGTCCGCTTTCCATACTTCACCATTTGTCTTAATCTCTATCATGGATCGTCAAGTTGGAGGGTTTACGAAATATCCAATTCCTAATAGTTGTTTCCTGTGCCTGCCACCTCCGCACTTCTTTCAAGTATGCAATAACTGAAGTTTAATGCTAACAACTCTAGAAACATACATAAAAGATCTTGCCAGGAAATGGAATATCTATTACAGATTTTAATATATTATCCCTTCCTTTCTCTCTTCTATACTTAACCGAATTCCCATTTGTTTTTCCCCTTTACTTTCTCTTTCTGATTATTTAGCCCTTTTTTCCAAAAATGTCTACCTGTGTGGGTTGGCGAGCTCATGGGTTCACATTTTCACTCATTCTTTTATATCCTGATTGCGACTGATCACTTCCCATTCCATACCTATCAAATTTTGAGGTCGCGGATTTCCGGGTAGGTGGGCTCTACATTGCACTTCCATTGTTCTGTGACCTGCAAACAACACCCGGACTTCCATGATATACAAATTCACTACTAGACTCCCACATCATACCCTCTTCCATGATACACAGTTTGCACTCAAAAGTCTTCCGTGGTACATAGATTTTAATATATTATCCCTTCCTTTCCCTCTTCTATACTTAACCAAATTCTTGTTTGTTTTTCCCCTTTACTTTCTCTTTCTGGTTATTTAGTTGTTTTTTCAAAAATTTCTATTTGTGCGGGTTGGCAAGCTCACGAGTTCACATTTTCACTTGTGCTTTTATATCCCGACTCCGACTGACCGCTTCCCATTCCATACCTAGCAACTTTTAGATCACATATTTTTGGGCAGGCGCGCTCTACATTGCACTTCCATTGTTCTGTGACCTCCAAACAGCACCGAGACTTCCGCTATACACAAATTCACTGTCGGACTCCCACATCATACCCTCTTCTATGATACACAGTTTGCACTCAAAAGTTATGAGAGCTGCAATTTGACCTTTGGGTCCTCACGTCTCTTGGGAAACTATTGTGACCAAATTTTCAACCACGTTCCTCTTCTTTCCTTACTTGGTCGTTTCTTGGAATCTCTTTCTTGCCTCCAATTCCTAGTCGTTGTTTTTTGTGCCTGCCACCTTCACACTTCTTTCCAACTATGAAATAACTGAGATTTAATTCTAACAGCTCACCATGCCTCCAGGAGACAGTCATAGTAACTGTTCGTAGACAATTTGTCCAGAAACATGCAAAAAATATCCTGCCAGGTAATGCAATATCTATTACAAATATCAATATACTAGGTGTAATTTGAATATCATTTCACTATTGCATACTCAACTAATTTTTCGCTTGCGGGTTCCCAGACAGGCGGACTGCACTTCCAGTATTCCTTGACCTGCAAACAACATCCCGGCTTTTGTGATGTACAAATTCACTTCCAAACTCCCAAATCATCCCCTGTTCCGTGTTACACATTTTGCACTCAAAAGTTCGGATTCATACAATTTGACCATTGGGCCTCAGGTCTCCTCGAGAAACCTTGTCACCCTATTTTGAAGATTGTCCGACCACTTTCCACACTTGGCCATTTCTTGGAATCTCTTTCGCAGATCGTCGGGTTGGCGGGTTCAGACAATTTCCAATTCCTAGTCTCTTTTTCCTATACCCTCTACCTTCACACTTCTTTCCAAGTATATGCAATAATTTACAACTTCTCCATAAACATGCAGAAAAGATCTTGCCAAGAAATAGGATATCTATTACAGATTTGAATATATTATCCCTTCTTTTCCCTCTTCTATACTTAACCAAATTCTCATTTCTCTTTTCACTCATGGCTTCACATTTGCACTCATTCTTTTATATCGTGACTCCGACCCACTGCTTCCCCATTCCATACCTAGCCACATTTCCGATTGCGGATTCCTGGGGAGGTGGGCTCTAGATTGCACTTCCATTGTTCTGTGACCTCCAAAGAGCACCTAGACTTCCATGATATACAAATTTACAAACAGACTCTCACATCATACCCTCTTCCCCATTACACAGTTTGCACTCAGAAGTTTTGAGAACTACAATTTGACCGTCAGGTCCTCACGTCTCCTTTGGAACTATTGTCACCCCATTTTTGAAGCTCGTCCGTCCGCTTTCCATACTTCACCATTTTTTCGAATCTCTTTCATGTATCGTCGGGTTGGTGGGTTCACGAAATATCCAATTCCTAATCTTTGTTTCCTGTGCCCACCACCTTTGCACTTCTTTCCAACTAAGTCTGACCAACCGTTTCCCTATTCCATACTTGGCCACTTTTTCGATTGTGATTTCCTGGACAAGCATACTAAATATTGCCCATCCATTGTTCTGCATCATGTAAACACCATCCACAATTCCACAAATATACAAACCGACTGTTGGACCGCCCCATCATGCACTCTTCCCTTTTACGCATTTTGCAGTCAAAAATTCGGATACATACAATTTGAACGTCGACCTTCACCACTACTAACAATCCCCTTTAACCGTATTTTGAAACCCATCCGACCGCTTTTCATACTTGGCCATTCCTTGCTTGCACTCTTCCCTTTTACACATTTTGCAGTTAAAATTTCTGAGACATACAATTTGACCATCGACCCTCACCTCTACTGAGAATCCCCTATAAACCTAGTTTGAAACTTGTGCGACTACTTTTCATACTTGGCCATTCCTTGCTTGCACTTGTTTATAATAAAAAATTGTTTATAAACACACACACACACACGCACACACACACATATATATATATATAATTTGACCGTCGAATGCTCACCTCTCCTCCGTATCCCTTGCAACCCTACTTTCAAGCCCCTCCGACC
>SNQJ01S0262936.1:1153-12122 GCA_010110895.2 Picea sitchensis | reverse complement strand
CAACGAGCTTATCTTGTTGATTCCCCATTGATTAGAGGCTTGGTTTATCACCATTTGTCTTGTTCTAGGAAGGTCTAACATTGCTTTGCAGGTACAAAACATTTGGCAACCATTCACCCTTCCACAAGACTCTTCTTCAAGCTTCATCTCCAAGCTTGACCTATAGGGGATCCATTGATCATTTTCTCACATTCCATCTAATCCCCCTAGGGTCCAGGATTCCCCCCTTGTGGTGACTTATCATCACTAAAGCGAGGGGAGTGTCTATCTAAGGTGACAATGGGTAGGTACTCCCATAGTTGTCACACTTCCTGGATTGGGTTGGGCTTTGCCCAATCTACAGTTTGTGCGATAACATTTTGGTTTCGTCGTCGAGGAGGATTTTGAATCCTCTTTCAATCCCTAACAACACTTTGGCAAGTTATTCCCAAATCCTTTCCCTTAGCTTGCCTGGCGACTCCATTCGAGAAAAGATCCCTTTTGAACTTTGATGAACTTCATATAAGTTTATCTGGCAACTCCATTGAGGGAAGATACCCTCTCCATTTTCGATGAGCCTTGAGCTCACCTGCAATAAGGTACAAAGACTCCATTTGTGGTGGAGTTTATCTACACATAATAAAGTATGGTTTTTTGGGTATGGAATGGAATGTATCCTGCCTTCGACGTAAGGATGTTCCAAGAGTCCCAAACAAGTTCCCCCAAGAATATCTCAAGAATATCTTGAAGTACAATGATGATCCTTCTTGTGTTGTCTCACGTGTCCTATCACTTGTGAGATATACATCCATACTTGAAAGAAGACATGAAGACCTTTCGGTGGTCTCACTTTTACACTCTTTGGGAATAAAGCAGCAAGCATGGATTAGACACTCTTGCAAGCCAAAGAGTATTACTTTTCTTAAGACTTTTGTTGAAGAATTTCTCAAACATTGTGGTCCAGGATTTCATAGATTTGAAGATACTTATCATGAGCTTTTGACAGCTCCGCAAGAGGAGAGACTTTTAGGTCTTTTTGAAACTAATACAAAGATTGATGATAATGAGGCTTCCCTGGAAGAATTTGAAGAACAGGTCCAGGAAGAGGAGAAAATATCCAAGGAAGTGCAGGATCTTGACAAAGCATTACCCTCTATAGAGGAAGCCTGCAATGACGAGAAGAACAAGAGTTCCCTTTTTTATCCTTTCAGGAACCATCAGGTGAGACACTCCACATTGAGGATTAAGCCCCTTGTGATGAAGAGGCGTTGGAGGAGCATGTCCATGAAGAAAAAAGAGACTTTCAATGAAGTGCAACATGCTGAGAATCTAGATTAGACATCGGTAAGCATTTTCCCGCTTGACGAAGACGAAGTTGTTCAACCTTGCTTTCCTCCTGCACATAAAGATGAAGAAGTGATTAGTCCAAATGATGCAGATGATTTCGTGAAGGACTTCTCCGACATGGTTGATCAACACATCAATGATTTCATACAGGTTGGGAGACGTAGATGGGAGGTGGGTTGGTTCATTTTTTATAGAGATCCCATTTACGACATTGAGGGTAGTTCTCAAGAAAAGAGGGTTGAGTTGTCATCTTCAGAGGACTGGTCTTCATGTTCATATGATTCGGATGCTTGGCAGCCTGATGATGATATGGTCATTGATTTATTCCATCCATTTGAGGATGACTTGTCACAATATACTCATGATGACTTTCAGTCATCTCTTGGGAATTGTGATTCATATCCTTTAGGATTTAGATTTGTTCTATGAACATTTCCAACCACCTTCATGCTCAGATTTTGATGGGTACAAGGTCGTGGTCATCCCAGAGCAATCAAAGACTCACGTTACAGAGCAACAGTATTTTCGTCCTAAGGCATTTTGCGATGGTATGCAGATGAAAGGGCAACAGTTTTTCAGTAGCAGGAGGATTTATTTCTCTGGACATGAGGCTATCTCTTGCCTTTATTCTTCTTTGGGAAGTCGTACAATTTTCTTCCGATCTCTCATCTCCTCTCAATCTTCAGGAAGCAGTGGTACTCTAAGTGAAGATGAAGACAAGTCGTCGTCTATATGCGGTAGTCCTATTCAGAGATGGATCGATCAGGCTTGTGGTTGTTCTTTCCAGCAGGATTTCCTCCCTCCCATCCATATCCATGAGTTTCATTTCATGATTGATTATATGTTTATTTGTGCTCATGATTATCATATGCTTGACTTATCCTTGTTGTATTACCCAGTGTTGTATATCTCTCTGATATATCACCGATATTTCGATAAATTCCGAGTTAAACCCCTGTCCGATATATCCGAAATATTCCGAGATATTCCGAGTTAGACCCTTTGTCTTGCGACATTTTCCGAGATATTCCGATATTTTCCACCGATGTCACCAAGAAGTTACATTCCAGACCCTTGTCAATACTTTCCCCAAGACGAGATATACAACATTGGTATTCCCTGTTTGAGCATAGGGGGAGATACCTTGATGAGATAATTAGTTGGTTGCGTTGGTTGTACAATTTCACCTTGACATCCATAGGACTTGATCACCATGGGCCCCAGGTAAGTAGGTAGGTCATTTTTTTTTCTTGCATTTGCATCTTGTTTGCTCGCTTTCGTGATCTAAGTAGATCGTCCCATTACAGCGTGTCCAGCAGATAGGACAACCGCGATTATTTGGGACCGTGTCACGTCGATGTCCGGTCAGGTGTCATGGCGTGACCGCGTGCCAAAATCGATAATAAGACACCCGATTGAAAAGCGTGTCGAGAAATTGGGACCGTGTCCATGAAAGAAGCCAGCGCCCTCAAAACCGGTTTTAATTTTGTTTTTGTGTCATTTTTGCAAAGCGGGTTGGAAGCTGACAAAGAAAGGGTTAGAGGCGACAAAGGCTTTGGTAGAGTATGAGAAGGGATTCCAAGTGCCGAGCAAGTGGATTTGTCCACCATTCTTCAAGATATTTTCTACAACAACAATCTAAATACTTTGCTACAGCAGTCATGGCTCTATCATCAAGGGCAGCTGGAAGAAGGCAAAAGAAAGGGAGGATTTTCCCACTAATGTTGCCCCCCCTTCTTTCCAACGGGGGTGACTAGGTGTTCCATGTCACGCTAGAAGTGAAATTTTGCGGCCGACAAGTTCGAGAGAACGTGTGATATTTTAGCAAGGCAGCAAGTTCAAAATCAAAGTATCCATTGTGGAAGTATGTCACAAAACATCAGGGCGGGTCCGGTTAAAGGGGGAGGTAATATTCTTTGGACATGTAGTTTTTACAAAACTCAATTTAAAAGCACCTACTACCGAGTAAAAGGCCATTTGTTTGGCCAACCTTGTGGAATTGGAGCATGTCTAGGAATGAATGCATCCAAACGAAGAGAACTCGAAAGAGATGCCAATGTTGGCAAGGGGATTGTGGCAACGGCATCTAGGAAAACCAGGAATGAAGATCCTCTTCCATTCTTGGGGAACTATCTAGCAAATACTCAATTTGGGGGTGGGGTGCAACAACAAAGGAAAGGGGCATGCAATGGGTCCAATGGACAAGATATTTCAGCAAGAGAGGCGGGATGAGTTGGATCTTACCATTGGGTTTTTCTATCTCAACTTCATCTCATTTTAATGTTGCACGGTCTCCTTTGTTTTATTGAGATGTGTCGATCTCTAACTCAAAGGGGCTCAACTGGGGTACATTTCTAGTTCAGAGGAGGCTAAGAACCATTGTTGGTTAAGGCAAAGAGGCAGGTGGAGAAAATGCTGGAGCCTATTAAAACAACTTGGCCCTCATCTGGTGTTAGTGTTATTTCATATGGATTAGGAATGGATGCATCCCGCCATCCACTCATCAACTTCATGGTGTCTTCCTTGAATGGACCGGTTTTCTTGAAAGCAGTGGATGCTCTTGGAAAATACAAGGATGCAGAATATATGGGTGAGTTGTTCATTCAAGTTATTGAAGATGTAGGTGTTGATTCTTGTGTGCAAATTAATACAGATAATGCACCTGTTTGCAAAGCTGTTGGTATGGTTGTGGAAGCTAAATATCCACAAATATTTTGGACACCTTACATTGTTCATTCTTTGAATTTAGCACTTAAATCCATTGCTTAGGATGTGACATGGATGGAAGTCTTATTGAGGATGCACATCATATCCGCAATTTTATACAAAACCATACCAATGCCCTCACAATCTACAAAGCATACACCCATCTATCATTGTTGAAGGTTCGGATACGGTTTGCCTCATCATTCATCGGCAGAGGTTGAGGAGTCAAGAACTCTTGGGTCCATGGATTTATTTGAGTTTTGGTCTTTTTGGAAAGTGAGTAGATTCTTCAAAAGGTCAAGGATCTGATGTTAGATGATGCTTGGTGGGAGAGTGTAGATCTTACCATTAAGATCATGGAGCCCTATCATCTCTTTGTTACGATTTGGAGACACAGACAAGCCAACCCATCCTAGAGGTTTATGAGGGGTGGGATTCCATGATCGAGTCCATGAGGGACCATTATTTTCTGAGAATGGAGTCCCACAGGTATGGGACACCAGTGAGAGATCTTTCACTACCATACGGGATATTCTTATCGTGAGGTGGAACAAGAGCGCACACCTTTACATTGCTTGGCTCACTCATTGAATCTACAATACTACATTTGAGTGGCTTAGTGGTGGGACTTCACGCAGATTCCTCCCTCACATGGATCATGAGCTTTCAGGGGGGAGGAAGGAAGCATTTAGAGCGCTATGCTCCGAGGTCGTCCTTTGATGAGGTGGAGGTGGGATTTATAGATTTTTCCACTGTCGGCCGGAGATTTTCTAGCTATGATGTGCCAGAGACAGGGGGGCTAAGAATCCCCATGCTTAGTGGGAAACTCATGGGGCAGCATTCCCTCCTCTGAGGAGTTAGCCATGAGGATCCTTTTTGAGGTTACTTCATCCTCTTGTTGTTAGAGGGATTGGAGCTCATATGGGATTTTGTATAGTTTGAAGAAGAGCATGTTTGAGCAGTCTAGGGTAGAGTCAATGGTGTATGTACACACCAACCTCCATCTTATTATAAATGAGAGAGGGAGAGTGGTTGAAGGAGAAGACAAAGATATTAGGATGTCTTTCCACGATGATATGGGTTTGGACGACTTTGTTGAGTTGGCATTGGCCAACATGGATCTCTTAATGACCCGATTAGGCTAGGTCACTTTTGGGGATGATATTCCTCTTGAGGGGTCATCCCATCTCCACTGGCGTAGTCCAGCTCCACGGTTTGGATTGGATGATGATGCACGGGCTTGACGGAGATTGGAGGAGAGAGCAGTGGCGGCGACATTGATTTTGATGATGATTAGTATGACATGGAGCTAGATGACCTATTGACTACTTGACGATGACGATTAGCCAGTCTTTTGCTATGGGATTCTTCTATCTACGGTTCTAGTATCTTGTTCTACCTTATTTTGTATTTGCCAGTGGCATTCCCACCTATAGTAGCATGTGGCTGTAGGTTGTAGCCTGTGGCTGTAGGTTGTAGTTTGTAGCAGTGACTCAGGAGTCTGTATGTATGTAACACATTTGATTTTGATGACTTAATGAGAAATTCAAACCATAAACTGTAGTTTATGGTTTGAATTTATTGTGTTTCAAATTTCAATGTTTGTCATTATTCATGAGAAGTTAGAACTTAGTACCTAGTTTTATCATTGTATGATTCAAGATTTAATAATGAATTTGTAATATCAATATGTATCATTAAAATTTTAAATGTTTACAATTTAATAATTTTGTATGTGTAATTCATAATTTAATATATATATATATATAGCGTGTCCTCAGGTGTGTCTGTTTAGAGGAACTTAGTACCTAGGTGTATCATTGTAATTTGTATGATTCAAGATTGAATAATGAATTTGTAATATGTATCATTAAAATTTAAATGTTTACAATTTTATTAATTTTGTATGTGTAATTCATAATTTAATATATATATATATATAACGTGTCCTCCGTGTCCTGTTTCCGGGGGTCGCCGTGCCCGTGTCCGACACTCGTATTTTCGTGTCCTCCGTGTCCCGTGTCCACGTGTCTGGTGACTTAGCTCGTGATAGTTTAGTTGCATATCATATCTCATTTTTCATTTTGCTCTACTCGCATTATTGCATAGTTGTTTTATATCATTTTGCTTTCATCATATTACATGTCAATTTAGAAATTTTTGGAAAAATGCAATTTTTTCTTTTTCTTTTTAAAGATTAGTTGAAATTTTGAATTTTTTATCATATGGACAAAGGGTGAGTGCCACCCTCGATATCCACAGTTTGTTTGTTTCAGTGTGTGTAGGCATAGGTCTTACCAAGAGCTGTTGAGGTTCTCATGCACTCTATGATGAGTACATGTCCCCGAGTAGGAGCTAGATGTTATCCCCCATTTCTAGGGATAACTAAGGAGATGACATCTCGAGGCCCTCAGGTTGTAGACATGGAGTACTGAGAGGCAGATGAACAAGCAAGGGCCCTTATCATACCACACATCACCATCCGATCGATGGCAACAGCATCCACCACACCCAGCTTGGCCCATAGAGGACAGCAAGTCTTGCTTCATGAGGTAACAAGTCTGGTATCTTGGTAAGTGTCATTTTAATATCTAAAGCATTTTAACATGTTGCAAAGGATCTTTTCTTGATTTTGGAAACATTTGCTTGGAAATTATGTTTTTTGCCCTATTTCACCTTGGTGAGTGTCATGGTTTCCTAGTAAGTGGCCACCCTTGGGGAAAGGGTTACTACTAGGGGGTCTCCTTGAAGGGTCATCGTACCATTCCCACTCATACTTACCACCTTCCATCACATCTTCCCCTTTGTTTCCCAATCTTTTAGGTTTTCGGGCTTATTGATCCAAGAAGGGCATGTACCTCATTTCATCTGAAGAAGGGGCCATTAGGCTCGGAGGTGTCCTAGCAAAAACATCATGCAATAAAGGCTCACCCTGGGATCCCGAGAGCAATAAAACGTTTCTCAAAAAAGTGAGGGACCCATAAAATAAATAATTGATTAATCAATAACACTTTCCAAGGTAGAGCATTTGTGGGCTATGCATTTCCTTTTTAGTGCCCCTTATTGTCTTCAACTTGGAAAGGCATGCAAACCAAGGTAGAGTGTATGTGGGTTGTGCATTTTCTTTTTAGTGCCCCTTGATGTCTTCAACTTGGTGACACATGCAAAATAATGGCTAATAAAAAGTCTTGGAAAAAATATGCCTTAAAAACAAAAAGAGGAAAAGGATGTGGCTAGCCCTCAACAAAGGCGCCCATAAATGAGACAATACAATCCCTTGTATGTCATGAAACCCCATACCTAGAAGTCTAACCCCATCCACCTCACATTCACTACATGACCTAGAAAGGATTCTCCTTGGGAACATCCCCTACTTGAGAAATTGGTTCACCCAATAGGGTATTATGGCACCCCTCCCATATCTAAATTTGGCAAATTGTATAAGATCTTTGAGCTTTTGTTTATTTTGAAAAGGGGGGATTTCATGCACATGTTCGGGTGGTTCTTTTATTAGATATGGCTTACTCGACATGATATTGTGACTTGTGAACCCTTGAAAGGCATACTTGTTTTGTCTTTGCAGGACCTTGACAGGTGAAAGTTTGATCATGAAGTCACAGGTCACTTGGATCTTCATTTGGGGCATGAAGCCCATTGGTTGGATGATGTGCCCCCCTTCTCTTTGGACACATGGGGACAAGTTAGATGATGAGCGTTGCCTTTGGAGGCATGAGAGGACACCTTGGAGAAGGAAAATAGCCCCCCTTTTGCTCAACGTTTGGCCTTGGAGGCTCAAAACATCATTTCCTAGAGTATGACGTCATACTTGGAGGGCTAGGGTTTAGTGATGTTGAATGATTTGATGATGACTCAGCACATCTAGATGAAGGAAGACCTTTGCACATGAAGATATGGCCTTTGGAGGCCCAGCGTCTCCCTAAAGAACCTCAACGTCTTGCTCATTATACCAAAACGTCACCCCTAAGGGGTATGACGTCATCATTTAGGGTTTTACTTTATGTAATATTTGAATTTTAAGATGTAAATGGACAAAAAGAGGAGGTCGGCCACTCGGCCTCCCTAATTTCATGTTGACTTTTTGAATTGTGGACAAAGGATTTTAGGTGACCTCATATAAATAGAGGTCACCCCTTTGTCATTTGAGACATAACACACCTGAGAATTACATAAGTGTTGGCTGAAATTTTCGCCCTACTTGGGCAATTCTCACTTTCTCTTATGCTTTGTGGATGTTACTACTTGTTTATTGGAGGAATAAGCTAAGGCGCTATCTCTTGGATGCTTGTATTTGGATCATGTGATGGAATATTCTTGGTAATGAAGGGTTTATCTTGCTATCTCTTGGACTAGGTAAGGACTTTATGCTTTGTGTTGTTTTTTTCTTGCTTGCAAGGTTAATTTTGCTAAACTCTTGGAGGAGTATAAGGGCATACACCCTCCACCAAGATATATCATTGTTGTCATTGAATAAGCTATTGCAAAGGTTGCTAGGAGTAAAAAGGTATACACCCTCCTAGATTTACCTTGCTAGATTTTGTTTTCTCTAGGGAGTAAAAAGGCTTACACCCCTAGAGAGGTAACAAGCCCTAGCCCTTATACAAGAGACCCCATAACCCAATTGATAAGACACTAGTCTAATTTGCATTGGAGATATAAAATCATTGCATTGGTATGCATGAATTGTTGAGATATGCAATTGTCTAAGTTGGAATTGATTCTATATGTTATAAACATTCTTGTGCCCTAAGGGCGTCGTCTTTAGCCTAGTAATTCTTATTGTTGTTATAAATTAAAGCTACAACCATTGTAGCTTTAGGGATGCAGCAAACCACTCTCTCTTCCTCTTTTACTACTCTTTCTACCGCTGAAATTTGCAAGTAATTGGTGCTAATTACTCTTCTTGTCACGGGCTTTCCTTGAGGTACTTTGATTGTGAATTTTGGTGGCTAGAACTTGCTGCTGTAGCAAAAGTTTGCTACAGCCACAAGGATGCCCTAATATATGTTGATAACATCCTTTTGCAGGCCTATTTTGCCATCAAAACTTGAGTTTAAGTATTGGAATATCATCTACATGTTTAGGGCTTGATCATCCAATAATTATTTGATGTTGTTTATGGTTAAGTGTGCAGCTGTTACAACTTATTCTTTGCTGTTGTAAATCTGATATATGTTGCAGTTCTGGGACAGTGAGCTTATCTTGTTGATTCCCCATTGATTAGAGGCTTAGTTTATCACCATTTGTCTTGTTTTGGGCAGGTCTAACATTGCTTTGCAGGTACAAAACATTTGGCAACCATTCACCCTTCCACAAGACTTCTTCAAGCGCTTTCTTCATCTCCAAGCTTGACCTATAAGGGATCCATTGATCATTTTCTCACATTCCATCTCAATCCCCCTAGGGTCACTGGGATTCCCCCCTTGTGGTGACTTATCATCACTAAAGCGAGGGGAGTGTCTATCTAAGGTGACAGGGTGTAGGTACTCCCATAGTTGTCACACTTCCATGGATTGGGTTGGGCTTTGCCCAATCTACAGTTTGTGCAATAACAGGTTGGACATTTAGTGTCCAAAATTTTGGGAGGACACTTATTTTCTAGTGAATAATTTTTTTGAAGAATTTTGATTCAACTCATGGATATTTCATGGTGTTTGGTGACATTTTATGGTTTGGACTCGCCAAAAATGACCCCTGGGGCGGGGCATGTCAAGGACATTGAGATGAGGCTGGACAACCCTGCTGATTGTCACAAGATCTGAAGGACAAAGAGATCAGAAGGACACTCCCTGCATCTGAGTATAGACAACTCTGCAAAGGGATTCAAAGAATTTTGGGTGGATTAGAGAGAGGAGAAAAGTCAATCTAAGGGAAAGATCATGAAAAGAATGGAAAGGACAATAGTGCAACTGGAGGTAAGGGGCAGGTAAGCTACTTTTCTTTGTTTTGTCCTACTTTTGCATATATGCAGATATGAAAGAAAATACGGGTAGGATGGCGACAAAATCCCCATCCAAGACAACCACCTGCAATTCAATAATAGGAGTAGGATATATGCTAGGTGAAGATAGGTGTAAGAACCAAAGGAAATTTCCACTCAGAATTTGGTGTTCATGAGAACTCTAGCCACCGAATGTCCCAAGACAGGGAACAAAGCAAAATCTCTAATGACTGCAAAAGATTCCAAGTTTAGCAGAATTGAGATGCAGTCATCCAAATCGAAAGCATTGGAGCTCTCAAAGGTGTCCCATAAAGTGGTCACAAATAGTTATGATGAAATGCAACAAGAAATCAAGGAAAAAGACAAAGAAATAGAGCTATTAGAGAAGCAACTACAAGGAATATAGGATCTTGCAAGAACCAAAATCCCAAAGGCCCTTGTCCAACAACGAATGTCCATATTCAAAAGGGTCAAAGAAAGGATAAAGGCTAAGTTACCAGGATTCAGATCCGGATCCGGATTCGGATACGGATCTGGATTCAGATATGGATCCAGATTCGGATACAAATCTGTATGATCTGCCAATTTTTTGAAAAGCCAGGATCTAGATACGGCTGGGAAACGTCAAGTACAATCAATATAAATATATTTTTTATAAATTTTAAAAATAAAATTTATAATATATAACTTATAATTAAAGGTAACTAACTTACAATATTTATACGCGTTTCTCGGAGCAACCGCAAGCTAGGGTTTGGACAGTTGCGGCCATTGCAAAGAGCAGCATGAGCACCAAAGTGTTAATATTATGGTAGTTGCGGGAGGTATTTACCCCCACGTGTGAACCTAACAAGAATAGAAGACTCCGAGAAGCAAGAGAAACCCTAATGAGTTGGCTAATAACCCTGGAAGCCTTGTCGGCTCAAGAAGATAATTTATATTAGGCTATTAGCCTCCAAGAGAAGAAGTCGGCCAGAA
>SNQJ01S0262935.1:9574-21696 GCA_010110895.2 Picea sitchensis | reverse complement strand
ATTTTTTATTTGTCTTTGTTGGTTCAGGGGGTTGGGGTTCCTCTTGAAATCCTTCTTGGGGAAAGAGTTAGCTTTGGCCTGTTCGAGTTCCATTCTGGATATTTTATTTGACAGTTCCTTAATCACTCTAGCCAAATCGTCCACCCTATCATGTGCGGATCTATTTGACCCTGAAGGACCTGCTTGTTCTCTAAAGCGTTTGGTCTCTCGGATTCCAGTTTCTAATTTAGCTTTAAGCTTACCCGAAGCCATCATATTAGACTCTATTTCTACCGCATCATCCTGCATTCGGTTTAAGGTGGCTCCCCTTCTCTCTCGCAAATGGAGTGCAAAATCCGGTTCGAAAGCTCTGGTGAAAGTTACTTTGACCATGGGTTGGGACGGTTTAACCTCGGCTGGGATTTTATTATACAATTTGTTGAATCTCTGAATAATTTCCATGACTGTTTCTGAGTTCTTTTTCCTCAAAGACCCAAATTCGGTTAAATAATAGAGATGGTCTTTTCTCTCGCCCCATTGTTTGAGGAAAGCATCTTCCAAAGCGTCATAAGACAAGATAGAAACTGCAGGTAGGCTCCTAAACCAAGTTTGGACCTATACTTCGAAGGTTTGGACAAGAAGTCTTGAATATACATCCTCATGTTCGATACCTAGAATGTCAGTGAATTGATCAAAGAAATTAATATGTTATGTCGCGGTCAGATCCCCTTCCCCGATAAATTTTGGTAAATTTTTTATGTAATTTTTGGGAAGGTCGTGTAGAGGGATGGGCAATACTAAGGGAGCATATCTGGCTACAACTTTCACAAACACTCTCAGAGGGGGAGCAGGCCCTTGGCCTCTAGCTCCTCCTAGAGGGGCTCCTCCTCCTCCTCCTCCGATAAACCCTCCACCTCCTCCTATAAACCCTCCACCTCCTCCTCCAGCGGCTGCCATCGTTATTTGTGGAAAGTTATAAAGGGGGTTTTGGAAAATTAAAAGTGACTCTTTGTTCTCTTCGCGAAGAGGAAAATCCGACAAGGAAAGATAAGGGACGCAAGGACTCGGTTCCTCGTATTTGCAAGAGACCAAATCAGGAGAACCAAAGGGTGTGGAAACCGAGTGTGTAACACACTCTTCAGAATTTGGTGAAGTTGGGAAATTCTATTAAAGGAAATAAGGTATGTCAACTACCGACGAACTATCAAGAGGGCCCTTTCCTTTGTGTATTAAGGGAATAGTCGGATGAATCTCACTCCTAAATTCGGAGCAATTTGGCGTTGAGACTTTAGTATCAAATAGAGGACTGAGCAAAGTTGAGGGTTCAGAATAATTCTTAGTCTTTAGGGGTGGGGTTTTAAGTTTGTAAACTACAACGGTTGGCTTAAGAGAGCCTCTCGCCTTTAGAATCTTTTCGAGATCTGTAACGGGCGTAATCTACTTACCATCCGGGTTTTGTCTGGTATTCCTTCGACCGAATACCAGTTTATTATTTGTGGAGTCACCAAGTGAAATATTATGAAGCCTTAAAAGGTGTGTACTCTTTGTTCACTATCAAAGGGTAACACTTTCAACAAAAAACAAATTTCGTTTTCCCAGGAAAAAGATTTTGTAACTTCGTTCCTCGGCAACGGCGCCAGAAAGATGTTTTTCCAGAGTCTGTACTTAAGGCTTAGAAGTACAGTGTCTAGGCATCCGAAAGTGTGTAAAAGGTGGAGAAGAGAGAAACGTCAACCTTCGGTTAAGGAAACTAGGGAATATTTCTACATTGCCGTTGTCTATCTTCCAACTGTTCCTGGATAGTTATATCTTCTTCAATGGCTTCCCATGAACGTTCAAGTTCGACCTGGTTAGTAGTTGTTTTGATAATAGTGTCGAAAAGGCTTAAAGCAATGTGTGTTTGGTTCGATAATCCAGGTTCGATATTGGGTTGTGTTGGCACAGGGACAGTCATGGAGGAACAGTAAAAGTAGGAAAAAACTTCAGAGAGAGATTAAATGATGTCTCAATTTGGTCGTATAAAAGAGAATTTACGGTTTCAAGAATAAAATAGGGAGGCAAATCAAAGGCTCTTTCCTGTAACTGTATTAGA
The DNA here is from genome assembly GCA_010110895.2 of Picea sitchensis. NCBI lineage: Eukaryota > Viridiplantae > Streptophyta > Pinopsida > Pinales > Pinaceae > Picea > Picea sitchensis. Next base: position 19,625 of record SNQJ01S0262935.1, on the reverse strand, counting down.
TTTTAATAAAATATGTGAGGTGGGAGAAAAACATTTAGCTGTCTATGGTGTAAGGCTCCTATCAGGGGAGAATCACATGTATAAACAGAAGAGGAAAATTGTAAGGAAATAACCAACGTAGCAGAGAATATGTGTAGAATTCTGAAAATGTAGACTGGTCTTACACCCGCTGATAGTTGGTACAGAGGAAAAATAGTAAACAATTACAGAAAACCAAAATTCATTCTCTATAGTAGTGGTCGTACTAAATTATAACGAAGCACATCAGTTAAGAATATGAAATGAAATGAAATATGAGATACAAGGAAACAAACTTGTAACACAGTCGTGACGGAATTGAGAATCTTCAGATTTGCTTTGTATTAACTCTCAAATGTAAAAAACTCTGTTACAATCGACAAAAAAAATTCCAACCTTGTTTATTTCTTTCTGTGGTATATTTATACAATTTTACAAATAAGATAGAATCTCAATAGTCACAAAATTTCAGTTATGACAGGGAGGAGAGCAATCATTCTATTTCTTCTTCTCTGTCTTCACTTGGCGCCAGACGTTTGTCTTTGCGCGGGCTCAGTGCATGCAACACATCTTTCAACCAGCTGAGACGGTTCTACTTGACAACTGGCTTCAAAGAAATAACATTCTCGGGCTAAATGTTGCAGCCTGTCTTCCATCTGTCCATCTATGATGTCGATGGCACATAATTGCATGCTGGGTTTAATCATGCATTTATCTACTTGGACTATGTCCACCATAGTCATCTAAGAAATATCAGCCGAATCTCTTTCTTCTTTTTCCTTCAGATCAAGCGAGATCTTTTCCACATTAATTTGCATCAACGTCTCAGCCTTACCTCCCTTGTCAATGCCTAGTAGATCGTCGTCTATAGAACTGAAAGCCTCCTCTAAGGAATTGGTTATCTTTTTGGCTTGTTGCTTTCCTTCGGCGATGTTATGCTCCCATTCCTTTAATAGAATGTTTCCTCCGATTTGCTCTGAAATGGTGAACCTGGGAGTACCTACCGAAACTCTGTTGTTCGTGGCTATCACAGCCTCCTGGAAGACGATCCGAGCTCCTCCAGCATCCCTTTCTCTGGTAGATAAGTTCTCGGAAACCTGATTTACCAGCAAACAGTCGTCTAGGATTGCTTCTATCTTGGGTTTTGAGGGTCACTCACGGTATATGCTAATATTGTTTCCCTGTACAACCGAGTGAACTGACCACCGAACACAGGAATTGTGGAAAACGTCATGTCCAACTGAAGAGAACCCCCCAACTTGGCTCCCCACGACCTAGATAACAGCAAGCCATACTTAGGGGGAATATCTGCGATAACCACATCCATCAGGATACTCTTAACTGGGACCTGCACCAGGGTAACTACCAGATATTTAATCATCCCCATACACTTAACCCTTCTTGAGTCAAAAGAGTACATATCTCCATAAGGTCTGGTGATCTGGAGACCCAACTTGTCCATAATAATCTTGGGAATAACGTTATGGGAGGCTCCGGAGTCTAACATGCAATTATGCAGCAATTGATCATATACATTCAGAGTGATATAAAAGGGAGCAATGGTCTCTTTTCCCCCTTCAAAATGGGGACCGAAGGTGATGTTAGGTTTGTCATCTTCCAGGTTTAAAACATCAGACTAGATTTCTATCTCAGAGATGCCCATCGCTTTGGTAATCTGCTTCCAATAAACGGGATTTTTTGCTAATTCTACCAAAGGGATTGGTATCTTAATTTTGTTTATCTCATTTTCAAAACTGAAAGCTCCACTCACCTTGTCTATTTCTTTGGCTGAGACTTATGACTCCTTTCTTTCCGATTTATTTGCCTGGACCGCTTTATCACTCATGGTCCTGATTGAAGACGTAACTTTATTTACTGGTTTGGTTCCTTGTGCTTGGTTTTCAACTTTTTCCACTTCGGACTCTTGTGTGCTTACCATTTTAGTTTTGTTGTTGGGTAATAAGGTCTCTTCCGAAGGAGGCTCATAATCTTGACCTCTTTGGAGGATTTTTTGGGTTGAGTAGTTGAGGTGGGCTTACTCTTAGATCTTAATTCGTACTTTGGTTAAAACTCAGCCATTATCATCTCAGTTTCTGGTTGAGGTTCACAGAGATCAGTGTGATCACCTTCTTCACCCTTATTCGATGGTTGTGGCATGTTTAGAGATTTTTCATAGTCTTCTCGAGTCATATATGGTTGAGTGCAGTCATCACCGAAGTTCGTGACATCATTATCCGAATCTCCGAAGTCCTTAAAATCGTTCGCTCCTATAAAATTTTCACTCTTTAAGGGAGCCTGTATTTTTTGATCTTCATTTTTTATTTGTCTTTGTTGGTTCAGGGGGTTGGGGTTCCTCTTGAAATCCTTCTTGGGGAAAGAGTCAGCTTTGGCCTGTTTGAGTTCCATTCTGGATATTTTATTTGACAGTTCCTTAATCACTCTGGCCATATCGTCCACCCTATCATCTGCGGATCTATTTGACCCTGAAGGACCTGCTTGATCTCTAAAGCATTTGGTCTCTCAGTTTCCAATTTCTAATTTAGCTTTAAGCTTACCCGAAGCCATCATATTAGACTCTATTTCTACTGCATCATCCTGCATTCAGTTTAAGGTGGCTCCCCTTCTATCTCGCAAAAGGAGTGCAAAATCCGGTTCGAAAGCTCCGACGAAAGTTACTTTGGCCGCGGGTTGGGACGGTTTAACCTCGGCTGGGATTTTATTATACAGTTTGTTGAATCTCTGAATAAATTCCATGACTGTTTCTGAGTTCTTTTTCCTCAAAGACCCAAATTCGGTTAAATAATAGAGATGGTCTTTTCCCTCGCCCCATTGTCTGAGGAAAGCATCTTCCAAAGCGTCATAAGACAAGATAGAAGCTGCAGGTAGGATCCTAAACCAAGTTCAGACCTGGCCTTCGAAGGTTTGGACAAGAAGTATTGAATATACATCCTCATGTTCGATACCTAGAATGTCAACGAATTGATCAAAGAAATTAATATGTTCTGCCGCGGTCAGATCCCCTTCCTCGGTAAATTTTGGTAAATTTTTTATGTAATTTTCGGGAAGGTCGTGTAGAGGGACAGGCAATACTAAGGGAGCATATCTGTCTATAACTTTCACAAACACTCTAGGAGGGGGAGCAGGCCCTTGGCCTCTAGCTCCTCTTAGAGGGGCTCCTCCTCCTCCTCCTCCGATAAACCCTCCACCTCCTCCTATAAACCCTCCACCTCCTCCTTCGGCAGCTGCCATCATTATTTGTGGAAAGTTATAAAGGGGGTTTTGGAAAATTAAAAGTGACTCTTTGTTCTCTTCGTGAAGAGGAAATTCCGACGAGGAAAGATAAGGGACGCAAGGAATCGGTTCCTCGGATTTGCAAGAGACGAAATCAGGAGAACCGAAGGGTGTGGAAATTGAGTGTGTAACACACTCTTTAGAATTTGGTGAAGTTGGGAAATTCGACTAAAGGAAATAAGGTATGTCAACTGTCGACGAACTATCAAGAGGGCCCTTTCCTTTTTGTATTAAGGGGATAATCGGATGAATCTCACTCCTGACTTTGGAGCAGTTTGGCGTTAAGACTTTAGTATCAAAGAGAGGACTGAGTAAAGTTGAGGGTTCAGAAGAATTCTTAGTCTTTAGGGGTGGGGTTTTAAGTTTGTAAACTGCAGCGGTTGGCTTAAGAGAGCCTCTCGCCTTTAGAATATTTTCGGGATCGGTAACGGGCGTAATCTGCTTACCATACGAGTTTTGTCTGGTATTGCTTCGGTCGGATGCCAGTTTATTATTTGTGGAGTCACCAAGTGAAAGATTATGAAGCCTTAAAAGGTGTGTACTCTTTGTTCACTATCAAAGGGTAACACTTTCAATGAAAAACAAATGTCGTTTTCCCAGGAAAAAGATTTCATAACTTCGTTCCCCAGCAACGGCGCCAGAAAGATGTTGTTCCAGAGTCTGTACTTAAGGCTTAGAAGTACAGTGTCTAGGCATCTGAAAGTGTGTAAAAGGTGGAGAAGAGAGAAACGTCAACCTTCGGTTAAGGAAACTAGGGAATATTTCTACATTGGCGTTGTTTAGCTTCCAACTGTTCCTGGATAGTTATATCTTGTTCAATGGTTGCCCATGAACGTTCAAGTTCAACCTGGTTAGTAGCTGTTTTGAGAATAGTGTTGAAAAGGTTTAAAGAAATGTGTGTTTGGTTCGATAATCCAGGTTCGATATTGGGCTGTGTTGGCACAGGGACAGTCATGGAGAAACAGTAAAAGTAGGAAAAAACTTCAGAGAGAGATTAAATGATGTCTCAATTTGGTCGTATAAAAGAGAATTTATGGTTTCAGGAATAAAATAGGGATGCAAATCAAAGGCTCTTTCCCGTAACTGTATTAGATTTTAATAAAAGATGTGAGGTGGGAGAAAAACATTTAACTGTCTATGGTGTAAGGCTCCTATCAGGGGAGAATCACATGTATAAACAGAAGAGGAAAATTGTAAGGAAATAACCGACGTAGCAGAGAATATGTGTAGAATTCTGAAAATGTAGACTGCTCTTACACCCGCTGATAGTTGGTACATAGGAAAAACAGTAAACAATTACAGAAAACCAAAATTCATTCGCTATAGTAGTGGTCGTACTAAATTATAACGAAGCACATCAGTTAAGAATATGAAATGAAACGAAATATGAGATACAAGGAAACAAACTTGTAACACAGTCGTGACTGAATTGAGAATCTTCAGATTTGCTTTGTATTAACTCTCAAATGTAAAAAACTCTGTTACAATCGACAAAAAAAGGTCCAACCTTGTTTATTTCTTTCTGTGGTATATTTATATAATTTTACAAATAAGATAGAATCTCAATAGTCACAAAATTTTGGTTATGACAGGGAGGAGAGAAATCGTTCTATTTCTTCTTCTCTGTCTTCACTTAGCGCCAGACGTTTGTCTTTGTTCCGGCTCAGTGCAGGTGACACATCTTTCAACCAGCTGAGGTATTAGCCGAAACGGTTATGCTTGACAACTGGATTCAAAGAAATAACATTCTCGGGCTAACTGCTGCAGCCTGTCTTCCATCTGTCCATCTATGATGTCGATGGAACATAATTGCATGCTGGATTTAATCATGCATTTATCTACTTGGACTATGTCCACCATAGTCATCTAGGAAATATCGGCCGAATCTCTTTATTTTTTTTCCTTCAAATCAAGCGAGATATTTTCCACATTCATTTGCATCAACGTCTCAACGTTACCTCCGTTGTCAATGCCTAGCAGATCGTCGTCTATATAACTGAAAGCCTCCTCTAAGGAATTGGTTATCTTTTTGTCTTGCTGCTTACCTTCGGCGATGTTATGCTCCCATTCCTTTAATAGAATGTTTCCTCTGGTTTGCTCTAAAATGGTGAACCTGGGAGTACTTGTCGAAACTCTGTTGTTCGTGGCTATCACAACCTCCTGGAAGACGACCCAAGCTGCTCCGGCATCCCTTTCTTTGGCAGATAAGTTCTCAAAAACCTGATTTACCAGCAAAGAGTCGTCTCAGATCACTTCTATCTTGGGTTTTGAGGGTCACTCACAGTATATGCTAATCTTGTTTCCCTGTACAACCAAGTGAACTGACCACCGAACACAGGAATTGTGGCAAACGTCATGTCCAACAGAAGAGAACCCCCCAACTTGGCTCCCCACGACCTAGATAACAGCAAGCCATACTTAGGGGAAATATCTGCGATAACCACATCCATCAGGATACTCTTAACCGGGACCTGCGCCAGGGTAACTACCAGATCTTTAATCATCCCCATACACTTAACCCTTCTTGAGTCAAAAGAGTATAGATCTCCATAAGGTCTAGTGATCTGGAGACCCAACTTGTCCATAATAATCTTGGGCATAACGTTATGGGAGGCTCCGGAGTCTAACATGCAATTATGCAGCAATTGATCATATACATTCAGAGTGATATAAAAGGGAGCAATGATCTCTTTGGCCCCTTCAAAATGGGGACTGAAGGTGATGTTAGGTTTGTCATCTTCCATGTTTAAAACATCAGACTATCTTTCTAGCTCAGAGACGCCCATCGCTTAGGTAATTTGCTTCCAATAAACGGAGTTTTTTGCTAATTCTACCAAAGGGATTGGTATCTTAATTTTGTTTATCTCATTTTCAAAACTGAAAGCTCCGCTCACCTTGTCTATTTCTTTGTTTGAGACTTCTGACTCCTTTCTTTCCGACTTATTTGTCTGGACCGCTTTATCACTCATGGTCCTGGTTGAAGATGTAACTTTATTTACTGGTTTGGTTCCTTTTGCTTGGGTTTCAACTTTTTCCACTTCGGACTCTTGTGTGCTTACCGTTTTTGTTTTGTTGTTGGGTAATAAGGTCTCTTCCAAAGGAGGCTCATAAGCTTGACCTCTTTGGAGGATTTTCTTGGGTTGAGTAGTTGAGGTGGGATTACTCTTAGATCTTAAGTCGTACTTTGGTTGAAACTCAACCATTATCATCTCAGTTTCTGGTTGAGGTTCAAAGAGATCAGTGTGATCACCTTATTCACCCTTATTCGACGGTTGTGGCGTGTTTATATATTTTTCATAGTCTTCTCGAGTCAGATATGGTTGAGTGCAGTCATCACCGAAGTTCATGACATCATTATCCGAATCTTCGAAGTCCTGAAAATCGTTCGCTCCTATAAAATTTTCACTCTTTAAGAGAGCCTATATTTTTTGATCTTCATTTTTTATTTGTCTTTGTTGGTTCAGGGGGTTGGGGTTCCTCTTGAAATCCTTCTTGGGGAAAGAGTCAGCTTTGGCTTGTTCGAGTTCCATTCTGGATATTTTATTTGACAGTTCCTTAATCACTCTGGCCATATCGTCCACCTTATCATATGCGTATCTATTTGACCCTGAAGGACCTGCTTGTTCTCTAAAGCGTTTGGTCTCTCGGTTTCCAGTTTCTAATTTAGCTTTAAGCTTACCCGAAGCCATCATATTAGACTCTATTTCTACCGCATCATCCTGCATTCGGTTTAAGGTGGCTCCCCTTCTCTCTCGTAAAAGGAGTGCAAAATCCGGTTCGAAAGCTCCAGCGAAATTTACTTTGGCCATGGGTTGGGACGGTTTAACCTCGGCTGGGATTTTATTATACAGTTTGTTGAATCTCTGAATAAATTCCATGACTTTTTCTGAGTTCTTTTTTATCAAAGACCCAAATTCGGTTAAATAATAGAGATGATCTTTTCTCTCACCCCATTGTCTAAGGAAAGCATCTTCCAAAGCGTCATAAGACAGGATAGAAGCTGCAGGTAGGCTCCTAAACCAGGTTTGGACCTAGCCTTCGAAGGTTTAGACAAGAAGTCTTGAATATACATCCTCATGTTCCATACCTAGAATGTCAGTGAATTGATCAAAGAAATTAATATGTTCTGTCGCGGTCAGATCCCCTTCCCCGGTAAATTTTGGTAAATGTTTTATGTAATTTTTGGGAAGGTCGTGTAGAGGGACGGGCAATACTAAGGGAGCGTATCTGGCTGCAACTTTCACAAACACTCTAGGAGGGGGAGCAGGCCCTTGGCCTCCAGCTCCTCCTAGAGGGGCTCCTCATCCTCCTCCTCCGATAAACCCTCCACCTCCTCCTATAAACCCTCCACCTCCTCCTCCAGTGACTACCATCGTTATTTGTGGAAAGTTATAAAGGGGGTTTTGGAAAATTAAAAGTGACTCTTTGTTCTCTCGCAAAGAGGAAATTCCGACGAGGAAAGATAAGGGACGCGAGGACTCGGTTCCTCGGATTTGCAAGAGACGAAATCAGGAGAACCGAAGGGTGTGGAAACCGAGTGTGTAACACACTCTTCAGAATTTGGTGAAGTTGGGAAATTCGACTAAAGGAAATAAGGTATGTCAACTACCGACGAACCATCAAGAGGGCCCTTTCCTTTGTGTATTAAGGGGATAGTCGGATGAATCTCACTCCTAACTTCAGAGTAGTTTGGCGTTGAGACTTTAGTATCAAAGAGAGGACTGAGCAAAGTTGAGGGTTTAGAATAATTCTTAGTCTTTAGGGGTGGGGTTTTAAGTTTGTAAACTGCAGCGGTTGGCTTAAGAGAGCCTCTCGCCTTTAGAATCTTTTCGGGATCGGTAACGGGCGTAATCTGCTTACCATCCGGGTTTTTTCTGGTATTGCTTCGACCGGATGCCAGTTTATTATTTGTGGAGTCACCAAGTGAAAGATTATGAAGCATTAAAAGGTGTGTACTCTTTGTTCACTATCAAAGGGTAACACTTTCAACGAAAAACAAATGTTGTTTTCCTAGGAAAAAGATTTCTTAACTTCGTTCCCCAGAAATGGCGCCAGAAATATGTTTTTCCAGAGTCTATACTTAAGGCTTAGAAGTATAGTGTCTAGGCATCCGAAAGTGTGTAAAAGGTGGAGAAGAGAGAAACGTCAACCTTCGGTTAAGGAAACTAGGGAAGATTTCTACATTGGCGTTGTCTAGCTTCCAACTATTCCTGGATAGTTATATCTTGTTCAATGGTTGCCCATGAACGTTCAAGTTTGACCTGGTTAGTAGTTGTTTTGAGAATAGTGTCGAAAAGGTTTAAAGCAATGTGTGTTTGGTTCGATAATCCAGGTTCGATATTGGGTTGTGTTGGCACAGGGACAGTCATGGAGAAACAGTAAAAGTAGGAAAAAACTTCAGAGAGAGATTAAATGATGTCTCAATTTGGTCGTATAAAAGAGAATTTACGGTTTCAGGAATAAAATAGGGATGCAAATCAAAGGCTCTTTCCCGTAACTGTATTAGATTTTAATAAAATATGTGATGTGGGAGAAAAACATTTAGTTGTCTATGGTGTAAGGCTCCTATCAGGGGAGAATCACATGTATAAACAGAAGAGGAAAATTGTAAGGAAATAACCGATGTAGCAGAGAATATGTGTAGAATTCTGAAAATGTAGACTGGTCTTACAACCACTGATAGTTGGTACAGAGGAAAAACAGTAAAAAATTACAAAAAACCAAAATTCATTCGCTATAGTAGTGGTCGTACTAAATTATAACGAAGCACATCAGTTAAGAATATGAAATGAAACAAAATATGAGATACAAGGAAACAAACTTGTAACACAGTCGTGACGGAATTGAGAATCTTCAAATTTGTTGTGTATTAACTCTCAAATGTAAAAAACTCTGTTGCAATCGACAAAAAAAAGTCCAACCTTGTTTATTTCTTTATGTGGTATATTTATACAATTTTACAAATAAGATAGAATCTCAATAGTCACAAAATTTCGGTTATGACAGGGAGGAGAGCAATCATTCTATTTCTTCTTCTCTGTCTTCACTTGGTGCCAGACGTTTGTCTTTGCGAGGGCTCAATGCAGGCGACGCATCTTTCAACCAGCTGAGATATTAGCCGAGACGGTTCTGCTTGACAGCTGGCTTCAAAGAAATAACATTCTCGGGATAACTGTTGCAGCCTGTCTTCCATCTGTCCATCTATAATGTCGATGGCACATAATTGCATGCTGGGTTTAATCATGCATTTATCTACTTGGAATATGTCCACCATAGTTGTTGAAACAGACTTTGATTTTTTATTTTCTTAAAGATAAAAAATTTTCATCTTCGAGTCTTTGCATTATATAAAATTTTTATAAAACAAAACTTTTCATCTCCGATGAATTCGAAATGCCTTTGTGATTCATTTTTGGAAAAAGAATGGTTAAAATTTAAACTAACGTATGTTCCAAACACTTTTTCAAATAATATTTTAAATGAACAATAATGATAAAACTTAAAGAAATATTAAATTCATATCGGGATATCGGGATTCGCAGTTTTGAAATAACAATTTTCAATACAAATCAAATAGCGAAACCCGATCCCCGATTTCCCGATACGTTAATCCTTGATTAATTCATCATTTACTTAAATCTCATTTAAAAAAAGGTTTTAACTTTAAATTAACCTCATCGGGAAATCGCGATTCGCGGTTTTGAGAGAACAAAGAAAATTGTCATCGCATTCCCCGATTTCC
>SNQJ01S0262934.1:0-12123 GCA_010110895.2 Picea sitchensis | reverse complement strand
CCTGCCTCTCTTTTTCATTGCAATCGAGTTCATCGACTCATTACACCTATGTTTAGGGTATTTATTATAGAAATAAAATACCAACATTATGAAGTGATTGATCAATACACTAGATGTTTTCCCTTTGGTTTCTTTTTTATAAATTATTGGCTTACATCTTCATGTTGTTGGTATTGTTGTTCACTGCTCTTAGTCGATTATATTTAAATACTTATTTCCTAGTTTTCCTAAACAATATAGACTTATATGTTTCTTCCTTTACTTAGTCAACTATGTTGTCACCCCTATGTTTCCCCTGGGCACAACAGATTATTGGTATCAAATAATTCTTTTCTGATAATCGATTTTTATCATACTATAATTATCTTTCTAAAACACTAGCTACATAGTTAGCCTACCTATTCTTGTCACACTCATTCTAAGACTTAATTGTTTAATATTCCCTTCCCTTCAACCTATGATTATTTATCTGCTCAAAACCCTATACCTAAGATGGCATGTGAAAGTGAAAATTGGAATCCTCTCAATGAGACAAAAAAACTTATAGAACTAGTACAAACTCTTTAGAGAGAATAAATGTATGGTCACTTCAATGAGATACTTGCACGAGTTGCCTTGGTATTTACTTTGACTAGCAACCTGATGAATATTTCCTTCGATAGGGTTAAACACTTTAACGTACAAATGAATCTAGATATACATAACTTAGAAGGAAAGATTAATGCCAAATCAATAGACAACTAGGTACATCAATTAGAGTCCTGATTCTCTATGAATAAATTTTTTGAGGATGAGAAAGTCACCATTGCAACTTTGAAGATGTTGACTAATGTACCCTACTAGTGGGAAAATCTATCAAAAAATAAGGACGAAGATGGATAATCCATAAAAACATGGAAGTAGTTTTTCAAACATGTTAGAATGGAGTTTTATCCATCAAAATATGATGAACAATAGTATAATAAATAGAAACAACTAACGAAATGGTAAGATCAGTTTTTGCATAGCTATATTAATGCATCCTACCAACTAATGGCTCAACTTGGAATTAGGGGGTGTTAGCATTAGTATTTTCAAAGTAGAGTTATAGGGTTGTCAGTAGTTTACAAAGTCGTGCCTTGGTCTTGAGAAGACCAATGCATTCCAAATTGATTCATTGAGTGTGTGTGTATGTTCCTTTAAAGAGTTGTGTCTCATAAACTGTTGTCAAGGTCATTCGATCATTGTCAAATAAAATCTAGTTGGCATTTGGAAAAGAATCAAGTCATAGGTCTAGGCGAAGTGGTTTTTTGATGATGTCATGGAGCATAATGACATATTGTGTATATTGGAGGGTCATCAAAGATCATTATGGCATTTTTACTACTTATGGAGTGTTTTTTGTACTTAAATTGCAGAAAGTTGCACATGTTGTGTAAAGATGCTACGCAAGTACCTAGGCACTACCCAAAGTGTCTTGTCATCCCAAAATGACCTATCTCTGTCAAAATCTTATTTTCTCAGCTTACGTTTGTCTTTTACTACATATTTCTCATTGCACAACATCCCCCTCCAGTAATCAGACCTTTGCTCCACATCAAAATTGTATTAATACATCCTCTGCTCACTCTACGCATCCTTTGTTTTTGTTGCGCAAGTGCCTAAAGGTAAATCATAGTGTCTACCAAATACCCTGCACCTGCAAGTCTAAGATCTAGATTCATCTCTGCCATATTGGTGAACCATTTGACAGTGGAGTAAACCTTAGCCTTGTTGCTCGATGTGCAAAGTTTACTGACATATTTCATCCTTTGAGCCTTCTCATCTTTATCAGTCCCATTTTTATTTGTGCATCTCTCTCAAATTCTCAGTCAAAACTCAGAAAAAGTGCATTGTTGTTTAGATAGCTAAGAAGCTTGAAAAGACAAAACCTATCATTGAAAAAAGAAAATAGGTCTCTCAAGAAAAGAATGCAAGTTGTTGATAAAGATAGAAGGAGGTTAGGGCTACTTGCAGAGGTGGTTGAGATTTATGTTCATTCCTGCACCATTTTTGTTTTTTGAAGAACCCTTGAAAATACACCAATTTTGAGTTTTGCTGAAAACTGCATTGTACAGAGTTTGAGTAGCGACCTTGCGCTACACAAATTATAAAAGCATATTTAAAGATGATGAATATTGGAAAATGATTTTTGAGTGGCCTAGAAGTCATTAATAGCCTCCATAGATGTTGCATCCACCATTTGGATGATTCTTGAAGCAAAAACTAGTTGCGTTGTGCAAAGTGCGCTACACAAATGATGAAGGTCACATTTACACAACGCATCACTGTGAAAGATACAAGGGTTTCATAATGAATAACTTCACTCTGAATCCATAATAAGATATATATAATAATAAATTATTTTAAAATAATAATGATATTACAAAGATAGGGCCTGCCTATATATATGCCCTTTATGGTTTTATGAAGAGTCATGACTTTTAGTCATGACCTTTTATTACATTAATGTTTAATTTTACTTTTATTTATTATTTTAATGTCTTTATATTATATTATTTATTTATTGTGATATTGGCCTTCCCTTAAATTTTTCTTTATCCTCAAAGGAATGATAAGGAAGGATGTAACTAGAGAAAGTGCTATGACTACCATGCAATGTCTTCTTCCAGTAGATTTTTCCATTTAATCAGATATTCCTTGATTACTTGAGAATGTAATCTCTTTTCTCGGGTGGCGATAATGGCTTCGGGATCTAAAATGATTCTTCCTTCCTCATCCAGCATAGGAAGTATATTTTATGCCTTTTGTTTTTTCCACAAGACTCTCTTTAGACATGATACATAAAATACGTTGTGGATACAACTTTTATCTGGTAAATCCAACTGGTAAGCTACGTGACTGATTTTTCTATTTATTTGATATGGTCCATAAAATTTTGGAGCCAATTTATTCTTCCCATTTTGTTTAAGGGATAACTATTTGTAAGGATGAAGTCTCACAAATACCCAACCTCTTACTTCGAACTCTCTTTCTGTTCAGTTTTGGTTAGCTTGCTGCTTCTCTCGGTTCCTTGCAACTGTTAAGTTTTCTTTGAGTAACTGAAGGATTTTCTGACTTTCGTCTAAATGGTATTTTATTGATGCAACTTTTATGTGGTTGGTGGAAAACTCCTTCCATGATGGAGGTTCATAACCATAAAGATCTTGGAAAGGTGTCATTTTAGCTGATGTGTGATAAGTGGAATTATACCACCACTCAACAAGGTGCAACCATTAAAACCATTTATTTTGTTTTTCAGAAATAAAACAATGAAGATAGATTTCTAAACATTTATTGATGACTTCAGTATGACCATTTGTTTGAGGGTGGTAAGATGAGCTCATATTGAGAGAGGTTCCGATCTGTTTGCAAAATTCTCTTCAAAATTTCCCTTTAAATTTGGCATCTCTATCATTGATGATAACCTTAGGGAACCCATGTAGCTTTTAAATATTTTTATAGAATATTTCAGCTATTTTTTTTGTTGAATTTGTTTTCCTTACTCCAATAAAGTGTGCATACTTAGTTAGTTTGTCTACTACTACTAATATTTTATCTTTTCCATTGGATATGCGTAGTCCTTCAATGAAATCCATTGAAATTTCTTCCCATTTTTTGTTGGGAATGTGTAACGGGTGGAGTAACCCGAGGGTCGACACATTTTCATTCTTGTTCCTTTGACATAGATCACATTCTGCTACATATTTTCGAATATCTGCACTCATCCCTTTCCAAAAAAATTATCTTCGTGCATTATAGTATGTTTTGAAAAATCCTACATGACCTACAACTGGGAAATCATGAGATTCTTGAAGAACCTTGGCTTTAAATATTGAGTTGGTATATAAGTATATTCTCCCTTTATACCATAAGATGTCATTTTTCCATTGGAACTTAGGATATTGATTTAAATTGTTGATTATAGAGAAAGTCTCCAGGTTTTTTTCGTACTCAGTTCGGATTTCATCCAACCATTATGGAATGGCTATTGATATTGCAAAAACTTGTGTTTTTTCATATTTTCGTGATAGGGAATCAGTCACGATGTTGTCTTTTCCTCTTTTATGTAGAATTTCCATATCAAACGTGGTAATTTTATCTATCCACTTTTGTTGTTTGGTTGACAATGTTTTTTGTTGTAACAAGTACTAGAGACTGTTATGATCTGTGTGTATCAAGAACTTACTTCCCAATAGATATTTCCGCCATTTTGTTAATGCATGCATGATGGCAATAATTTCCTTATTGTAACTGGATTGTAAGCATTCCATTTGATTTAATTTCCTGCTCTCAAAAGCTATTGGGTGCCTATCTTGCATCAATATTGATCCAATTCCAAAACCTGACGCGTCACACTCGATGATGAAAGTTTTGGGGAAGTTAGGTGTTTCTAATACCGGGGTTGTGGACATAAATTTTTTTAAGGTTCAAACCATTTTTGTGCTTCCAAATTCTATTGGAAAGATTTTTTCTTAAGGATATTTGTTAGAGGGGTAGTTAAATGAGCATAATTCTTGATGAATCTTTGATAGTATCCTGCCAATCCTAGAAATCCTCTTAACTTGGATATGTTTTTGGGTTTAGGCCATTCTGTGGTTGCCCTGATTTTCTTAGGGTCTACCTTGAATCCTTTTTTCGATATGATGTGACCAAGGTACTCTACTTCCTCCTTGCCCTCCACTCCCCATTCTCTACTCCTCTGCACCCTCTTGTAACCCTTGCTCTAATACCAATGTGAAATATACAAGGGTTTTGTAATGAACAAATTCACTATGAATCCATAATAAGATATATATAATAATAATTGATTGTAAAATAATGATGATATTACAATGATAGGGCATGCTTATATATATTCCCTATTTGTTTTTATGAAGAGTCATGACTTTTAGTCATGAACTTTTATTACATTAATGTTTAATTTTACTTTTATTTATTATTTTAATGTCTTTATATTATATTATTTATTTATTTTGACAATCACACCAGCTCGCTACGCAAGTGTTGTAGGTACACAGAGGTTAAAGGACATTGGATAATTATTGATGGATGATACAAAACTCATGTTTAGCCTCCAATAATGTTTCAGCGACTACATAATTGATTTGTTTTTTAATAAATCAAACACGCTACGCAAAGTCTGCAGGGCATGCTACGCAAGTTTTGGAAATGATTGTTTTTGCAGTCAACTTCAAGATCATTTTCTGACCAACTAGAGAGGATTTTGGAAAAAAACCAGAGCATTTTTTGTCAAGAATGAACTCAATAAAAAAAACATCTCTTAGTTTTTACACAGGTGTCATAGTTTGAGAGATTTGAATGAATATTTACAGCCCATTTTTCCAGATTTAAGCATTTAATGATTTCTTTTTTTAGTCATCATCTTTGGGCACAGATTCCTAGGATATAGAGAATAATTTTTGAAAAAAAAATAGGTTTTTGTCAAGAACTAATCCAATAACAAAAACCTCTCTCATTTTTTACACAGGTGTTATTATTTGGAATATATGAAATTATATTTGAGGTCTATTTTCCATAATTTTGCCAAGCCAGATTTGCTGACAGAGTTCTAGAATCTTTGAAATTCGACTTGATGGACCTCCAACTCAGCAAGGTGGATCCAAAATTGATATGGATATTGAATCTTCGATACCCTCCAATCAGAGCCCATTATTTTCTCTTCAGTCGAGATATTTTTAGTTGTTCAAAAATCAAACCCTAGATAGTAGGATATGAGCAGATGTTTGGCAAATATTCTTTCCTAAGCTATTGTAAAAACTCTCTATTTTTGGCAAAGATGGATTTTGACCTCCTTAGTATAGAATATGATATTTATCTATATATTTGACCACTTTGAATGCATAAAAGGTTGGCAGGAGCACAAAGGACAAATCTTACTTGAATATTGTACAAACTTCTAAATTTGAATGAAATACTAGTGCAGATGTCCAGAGTTTTTTCATACCAAAGATTCTTGTGGTGATGACCTGAACTTTGTGCTTCCTCTTATGTATGTTCTTCTTGTTTACTTTACATTTCATCTGCAACATTTCATATGGTCTGAAATTGGATATCAAAGGGTCTAAAATTCATCTAAATGGTGCTTTAGATTCAAGCAATTTCAACTTTTTTTTTCTTCTTAACTTATCATAATTCATCTTTAATTGTGCTCTGATTTTTGTTATGTGTTTCTTCTTTCTTCCATCCTACACAACAAATTAAAAACTGAAATTTCATCACCTACCTAGCCTTTGCTTCCTTGAGAGATCTACCTACCAAACATTGTGTTCATTTTCTTTCAAAGATTGACTCCATTGCCCAAATAGATCCCTTTCTTCGTGCCAGCAAACCCCATAAAATGTTTTCACTTATTAAAAAATCTAGCCACTATTCCTCAAAGAAAATCCTTTTTTATAGACCAAGTGACAAGAGAGATCCCTCTCTGAATTGAAAGGCTAGTTTTAGTTCTAAAGTGGTTTTGTGGTTACCTTTGTGAGTTGCCTCCTCATCCTAGGCAATTTACTTAGTGTTAACATTTTTGGCGTCGTTGTCGAGGAGTGAAGGTGAAATATTCCCTGGGATAAATAAAAAAGTTCATATCTAATTGGTGATGGTGGACAACAGTCAGACACTAAGAAGCTGTAAATCATCCACCTAGGGACTCCATTATCAGTTGTATCCAGATGTCAGACTATCAATGACGACTCTATTTTCTGAAGGTTTTAAAGCTTGAAAAATGGTACTAGTGACTCCACTGGATTTGATGAAGAACTCAGATGTTGTTACAATGGTTTGAAGGTATGCATGTTTGGAATTTTCACAGAGTTATGGTTTTCCAAATTCTTTACCCAAGGATGGATATTGTTTAAGCAATGGTCAAAAATTTAATGGTGAGGATTTGAGTTTGGCTTTGAAGCATATATCAAATTTTCATGAATTTACTTATCTTCTTAGAATCAAGAATGAAGATGTATTCCTTAGGCTATTTTATGACTTGTTCCAAGGAAAATGTAGAAGTTGGGTTGAAGGTTTACCCGCCAAATCCATAAGATCTTTTTTCAGTTTTTTGGGTTATTTTCTTGGAAACATGGATGGAAAAAGAAAAGTTTGTAGCAGACTCACTTTTCAATCAAGGTTTTATAGAATGGAAGGATACATACACTGATGAGGAAGTGGAAGAAAACTTGTCTTCAATTTTGAATTCTTATTTAAAGTCATGTAAATGCAGTTCAGAAGATAAAATCCAGTTTTTGGATGAATTTTCCAAGGACATTGAGAAAGAGCTATAGGTTTTAAAAGATCAGGAAATACCCCTAAGTGTTCAATTTTAGGGTATTTCTTTTGAAGCTTCATTTCAGTAGAACCAAAAAGACACATTATTGTCTTTGTCCTTTGATTTCAAAGATCTTGTAGCAGACTATATGGAGGAGTGTTTCGACTTAAATTTTCAGCCATTTTTTCCCTATGGACACAAATTACATCAATTGCCCTTTTTGTTACATGTTCCAATCTCGATCTCGTTGAAGCACAGTGAGGAAGCCATGTTAACTAAGCAACTACTTGACTGGTTGCATTTGCATTTCAATGCTATTTGATTCAACATTTGTCTTCAGTAGATTAGAGTAGGATTGTGTGCCAATAAGCTCATAGCTTAGCATTCTTCAGTAGTTTTTAATTCAGTTTCAACATTCAGTTTATAGTTAGGAGGGTGAAATAACTACAAGCTTTATTTTGCAGTTTGGATTCAGTTGCAAAATGAGTTGGTTATAGTGAATGGGATCAGCCCAATGGATAAGGCACCTGGTCTACTATTCTTTGCTACCTCACAGGGAGGACATCATCCCCATTGGAGCCAAATGTTAGCATCATTATTTTCAAAGTAGAGTTATAGGGTTGTCAGTAGTTTACAAAGTCATGCCTTGGTATTGAGAAGACCAATGCATTCCAACTTGATTCATTGATTGTGTGTGTGTGTGTTCCTTTAAAGAGTTGTGTCTCATTAAATGTTGTCAAGGTCATTGGATCATTCTCAAATAAAATCTAATTGGCATGTGGAAAAGAGTCAAGTCATAGGTCTAGGTGAAGTGGTTTTTTGATGATGTCATGGATCATAATGAAATATTGTGTATATTAGAGGGTCATCAAAGATCATTATGGCATTTTTACTACCTATGGAGTGGTTTTTGTACTTAAACTGCAGAAATTGCACACGCTGTGTAAATATTATGCGCATGTGCCTAGGCACTACCCAAAGTGTCTTGTCATCCAAAATGGACCTATCTCTGTCAAAATCCCATTTGCTCAGCTTACATTTGTCTTTTATCACTTATTTCTCATTTCACAACATCCTCCTCCAGCGAGCAGACCTCTGCTCCACATCAAAATTGAATTACTCCACAAGGTACGCATCCTCTGCTCACCCTACACATCCTCTATTTTCGATGTGCAAGTGATGAAAGGTAAATCCTAGTGTCTACAAAACATCCTACACCTGCAATTCTAAGATCTAGATTCAGCTCTGCCCTATGGTGAACCCTTTGACAATGGAGTAAACCTTAGCCTTGTTGCTCGTTGTGCAAAGTTTACTGAAAAATTTCATCCTTTGAGACTTCTCATCTTTATCAGAACCATTTTTATTTGTGCATCTCTCTCAAATGCTCAATCAAAACTGAGAAAAAGTGCACTGTTGTTTAGACAGGTAAGAAGCTTGAAAAGACAAAACCTATCATTTAAACAAGAAAATAGGTCTCTCAAGCAAAGAATGCAAGTTGATGATGAAGCTAGAAGGAGGTTAGGGCTACTTGCAGAGGTGGCTGAGATTTAGGTTCATTCCTACACCATTTTTGTTTTTTGAAGAACCCTTGAAAATACACTAGTTTTGAGTTTTGCTGAAAATTGCATTGTACATAGTTTGTGTAGCGATCTTGCACTACACAAATTCTGCAAGCATATTTAAATATGATAAATACTAGAAAATGATTTGTGAGTGGACCAACAGCCATGAATAGCCTCCACATATGTTGGAGCCACCATTTGGACGTGTCTTGAAGAAAAAACTAGCTGTGTTGTGCAAAACGCGCTATGCAAATGCTGAAGGTCACATTTACACAACGAATCACACTAGCTCGCTACACAAGTGTTGTAGGTACATAGAGGGTTAAATTACATTGGATAATGATTGATGTATGATACAAAAATCATTTTTAGGCTCCAACAATGATGAATCCACCACCTAAATCATTTTTTTTTAATAAATCAAACACGCTACGCAAAGTCTACAGGGCATGCTACACAAGTTCTGGAAATGACTGTTTTTGCAGTCAAATTCAAGATAATTTTCTGACCAACTGGAGAAGAGTTTTGAAAAACCCAGAGTGGTTTTTTTCAGGAATGAACTCAATAAAAAAGACGTCTCTCAAATTTTACACATGTGTCATAGTTTGAGAGATGTGAATGAATGTTTACAGCCCATTTTTCTAGATTTAAGCATTTCATGTTTTCATGTTTTAGTCGTAATCTTTGGGCGCCTATTTTAAGGATCTAGAGAAGAATATTTGAAAACCAAAAGTGATTTTTGTCAAGAACAGACCCAATAAAAAAAACCTCTCTTACTATTTACATAAGTGTTATTATTTGGAAGATATGAAATAAACTTTGAGGCCTATTTTCCAGAATTTCGCCAAGCCAGATTTGTTGACATAGTTCTAGAATCTTTGAAATTTGACTTTATGGACCTCCAACTCAGCAAGGTGGATCCAAAATTGATATGGATATTGAAGATTGGATACTCTCCTATCAGATCCCATGATTTTCTTTTCAGTTGGCACAGATAGTAGGATATGAGTAGATTTTTGGCAAATATTTTTTCCTAAGCTATTGTAACAACTCTCTATTTTTGGAAAAGATGGATTTCGACATCCTTAGGCTAGAATATATATATATATATATATATATATATATATATATGAGCACTTTGAATGTGAAAAAGGTTGGCAGAAGAACAAAGGACAAATCTTACTTGAATATTGTACAAACTTCTAAATTTGAATGAAATACTAGTGCAGATGTCTAGAGTCTTTTCATACCAAAGATTATTTTGGTGATAACCTGAAGTATGTGCTTCCTTTCATGTATGTTCTCCTAGTTTACTTAACCTTTCATCTGCAACATTTCATATATTTAAATTGGATATCAAAGGTTCTGAAATTCATCTAAATGGTGTGTTAGTTTCAAGCAATTTAAACTTTGTTTTTCTTCTTAACTTATCAGAATTCATCTTTCATGGTGCTCTGATTTTTGTTATGTGTTTCTTCTTTCTTCCATCTACACTAAAATTAAAAACTGAAATTTCATCACTTACCTAGCCTTTGCTTCCTTGAGAGATCTACCTACTAGACAATGTGTTCATTTTATTTCAAAGATTGACTCCATTGCCCAAATAGATCCCTTTCTTCTTGCCAACAAACCCCATAAAATATTTTCACCGATTCAAAAATATAGCCACTGTTCCTCAAAGAAAATCCTTTTTTATATACCAACTAACAAGAGAGATCCATCTCTGAACTGAAAGGCTAGTTTCAATTCTGAAGTGGTTTTTTGGTTACCTTTGTGAGTTTCCTCCTTAGCCTAGGAAATTTACTTAGTGTTAACAGGGGGAAGAAAAAATACTTATTTTCAAGAATATCAGTGGATTAACTCCTTATATTAAAAATGAAATGTAATTCCTCACTATTGTCACTCTTGTAAAAGTATATCATTCCACTATCAGTATTGAGGAAAAAATGAAGTTGAAAGGGCGTTGCTTGACCAAACCAATTTTTCAACCTATCAAAACAAAATATTACATCATTGTTGAATTTGGGAAACTCAAATAATCCATTCAAACTATGTCAAAAAAATAGGTGGGAAAAAGTTCTTCAAGAAAGGAAGATGCAATATCCAACATCCTATAAGAAAATAGTGTGACTATCATAGTTCATCTTGGCATGATTCATTTGAATGAAAATATTATAAGACATTCTTGACATAGATGTCTACATCCAGATCGGGTCCAACTGCAACAAATATGGATAAAGCTATCATGAATTCAATCTAAAATCATCAACTCTATTGGTGTTGACTTCAAGAATCCTATCAAATTTGACCATGGTCGATAAAGAGGAAAGTGAATGACTAATCCATACATGGATATGGGTGAAATACAACCCATTACATCTGATTGTGGAAAATTTCAATAAAAAAAAAATTGTCTCTAAAGACCTTATAAAGAAATTGGGCCTTGTTACTACTCCACTTATGCATCCTTATAGCATCAATTAGATGAAAGATGGACAAGAACTTAGAATCACCTAACAATGCAATCTCGCCTAGTTTATCAAGCCTTTTAAGGATGAAGTAATTTGTGACATAACACCACTCTCAATAGTTGATGTTCTATTTGGAAAACCATATGTATGGGATAGACATGACAATTATCAATCTAGACCACATAAATTTATTTTCAGTATCAAAGATTAGTGGTATGGAATTCCTAAATTTCAAGCTAAGTCAACAATATCTATAGTTTTAGAAAAAGAAGTAAAAAATCTTATCAACCATGCTTATAAATTCATGTTGTTAATGATTAAACCTTAGTGTTTTGAGAAAATCATAGTAACTAGTCAAGTCTCCACTCACAACAACTCACGAAAACAAAAAAAAGTCAATAGAGTACTTGAAGAATACAAGGACATACTCAAAGAGATAACTTGAGTACCATTATATTTCCAACTAAAATGATCCATATATCTTGTTCATGGTTCTTCATCAGCCAATGCATTTGTTTACAAAAGTTCTATTTTAGAGAATAAATAAATCCATAGACAAATTCAGGCATTGATCCATAAAGGGAACATTTGACCTAGTTCTTCTCCTTCTGGAAGTCCAATGGTCTTAGTTCCTAAGAAAGATGGAACATGAAACATGTGCATTAAAAACAAGGCTCTCAACAAAATCTTAGTAAATAATTAATATCATCTTCGTAGAATAGAAAATCAACTTCATTATTTGAAAGATTCTAAATCATTTAACAAACTCAACCTCAAGTTAGGATGTCATCAAATC
>SNQJ01S0262933.1:0-12123 GCA_010110895.2 Picea sitchensis | reverse complement strand
AATCATTCCTTTGTATATCATTGAGAACCTCGATCTCAAAAAACCTTCATTTGGACCCTCAAAATGGCCCCGGAAGTTAAAACTTGCTAAAAATAGTAAATTGCCAAAATGGCCAGAAAACTGTTTTGAGCCATTTGGAAAAGGTGGGTGACCACCGATATCCACCTGGATCAGATTATGGGTAGAGTGATGTATTTCTAGAGGAATTTTGTATATGTCGTAATTGGTATATGGTTGAGATACATGTGGGGATATATAGTTGATGAGTTGGAACATACATGAGGTGTATGGTATGGTGATGTTGGTACATCTTGATGAGTCATAGTTTGATTTGTTGATACGTTCTTGGTACATTGTTAGAGGCACTTGCTAGTAGTATTGTTGGCACATGGTTTATGGAGGATGTGGCATATATGACTCGATATATTATTAGAAGCACATCTTGATCTTGGTACATCTTGTTGATGTTTGTGAGTAGTCTTGGTTGATGAACATCTTGGTGATATTGTGCATATGGTTGAGAGTTGTATTGGTGATTGATCTTGGTGAGTAGATCTGATTTGGTTGATGAGATTGAGGTGATGGGTTATTTGTACAGGTTGATACAAGTTGTTGGTACAGGTTGTGACTGGTTGTTGGTACAGGTTGTGACTAATTGTTGGTACATGTTGACAGTGATAGAGTGACAGTGGTAGTGGTTGATTCAGTGACAGTGACAGGTTGTCTACATTTGGAATTTATATTTGAGGGCGACAGGATGGGGAAAGGAAAGGGGGTTGTATCCTCCTTCCGGTTGGATCCGGAGAATCAGGGAGTTGGATCTTCCTTTAGGTTGGACCCTGAGAACTAGGTGGTTGTAGCCACCTTCCGTTTGGATCCGGGGAACTCAGAGGGTTGGAGCCTCCTTCTCATTGGAGCCATAGAATTAGGTAGTTGGATCTTTGTTCAGGTCGGGTCCAGAGAAACTAGGGGGTTGGAGCCTCCTTCTTCTTGGAGCCAGAGAATTGGAAGTCGGTGCTTCCTTTAATGTAATTCTTTAACATTTAAGAAAAACATTCCATCGTTTTCTCCCGCATTGGGTTTCCACGTAAATTACTGGTGTACTACGTATTGTGTGGATGTGTCTATTTTTGTTCATTATGCACTGATGTATGTTAATGTTTATGATGCAATAACATATTTCTGATGAACTAATGAACATTGTTGAAAAATTTAAAAGAATATACATTGTGGTTAAAAGGATTATTAAGTGTTATAAATTGCTCATTACTGATTCACCCCCCTCTCAGTAATCCAACAATTGGTATCAGAGTAGGTTCCTTCAAGAAACATTTTAACCACTGGAAGGAGATCATGGAATACACTGAGAATGGAATACCAACGTTTCATGGACAGAGTGGTCTAGAGTATGAGATATGGAGTAGAAGGACAAAAGTATTTTTATAGGCACACAGGTATGATATTTGGCAATCAATTGTTACAGGATATGATAGTTCAAAAAGGGAAAATACTGCAGCCAAGAAGTAACTGAAATGAAATAAAAAAATTGCAATGGATTACATTTTGGAAGGACTATATGATTCAGTAAAGGACAAAGTGGGTAAATGTTCATCAACTAAAGAGATTTGGGATAAGTTACATAATATCTATTTTTCACCCATCATAGAGTCAGAGAATGCCAAAGAAGATGCAGGCACAAAACAAGAGGAAAGATTCTCATCATGTCTAACAGATTCAGAAGAAGAAGAGTATGAAATCAAGAGAAGAATATTTTTATGCTTTAATTGTGAAAAAGGAGGACATCTTGAATTTTAATTCCCGTTTTTGAAAATTTAAAGTTATGAGATAGAAAAGCACAATGAAATAGAATACAATCTAGAGAATAAAAAGGAAAATAATCATGAAGTAGAAAACAGTCAACAACAAAGAGAACTTGAAGAATAATTTTTCACCTTGAAGATCCAACTCGAAGAAGGAAGAAGAATGGAAGAAGTAATGATTATCCAGATGATGAAGAAAGAATAGGATTGTGATAATATTGAAGAAAGAGTTTTATGTTAATAATAAAAGTTGTCAAGATCAACAAAACATTGAAGAAACATCCACATCATCAGTAAAGATAGTTGAAGGGAAATTTCACAGGTCATCGGAAGAGAAAAGTGAAGAGAAGCCTAAGAGTTATGAAGAAGTCATCAAAGGTTATATAAAGAAGGAAGAATAAAAGACCTTAAAGAAAAATATTCCAAAAGGACATAAGACTCAAGAAGAAGAGTACATAAGAGATGGACATCAAACAAGACCTTCCGCATTTAGAAAACCAAGACGCTTCACTAGTCATAATGAAGGAGTCAATAGAAGAGAAGATCATGATCAACCAAAACATGATTTCATAAGGACTATATCACAAAGAATATCATTCACTCCCAGGTATGTAAATTTATTGTATGGTCATTGTTTTTATTATACTAACTTTGGACATAAGGTTGTAGATTGCAGGACTTATGGGAGAAATGTTCAAGTAATAAATGCATATGTTGCCCCAAATAATATTGAATGTTACAAATGCCACAACTATGGTCATATAGCTCGGAATTGTAGAAGTATGACAATGCCATCCATGAATAAAGAAACATATATCGGATATACTAAAATTTGGAAAAGAAAATAACAAGAAGAAGAGCAAGTGAATAAAGGCCAGATTTCATAAATTACAAGACTTTCCATAGTACGAGAAAGACAAGGAATGCAAGAAAAATAAGAATAGGTTTCAAGAACCATATTGTCGGAATCTGCAACAGAGAAAGATCATAATAAATAATAGGTAAATAAAGAACACGTCTTAGAGATCATAGGATTTGCAGTAGGACGAGAAATAAAAGAAGAGAAGGTGAACAAAGAATGGGCCCAAGAAATTGTACTTTCAGGAATTATAGTGCAAAACCAATCCATAGGAAGAAAGAAAGAAGTCAGAGTTCGGAGAGATGATGATTCTATAGATGAATGTGGAGACTACTTCGGGAAGGTATTCTTTTGATCCATCCATCTTGGAGACTCCCAATATTATGAATGTTGAACATGGGGAGTCTAGATAGGTGCTCTACAGATTAGAGAGTATCTTTCGAGTAGTTTGAAGTATAATGTTGTAGATTTTTGATAGAGATAACTTCAAAGTGGTTCGATAGAATTAGTAAAGAATGACATATTGATAGATTGATAAAGTAGTGTTCCCACATAGGTGTCAGTTGGCAGTTGGCAGTTACACATGCATAAGTATATGGTTGTATTCATGCATAGATATTATTAGCATAGGTTGTTCTAGGCATGCAGAGTTTGGTATGCAAATAAAGAATATCAGTGGACACATTTGATGATCATTCACAACCGAGAAGACTTGAAAATAATATAGGGACAAATGGGTCAACATTGTGGACAATTGAGAGAATGAGTTCAAGAAATAATGGAATCATAGATTGGTTCTGAGAAAAAGGAATATTATCATAATGGGTGATAATGATACATGAATATTTGAATGCTTATTCTTGAATTCTTTTTATATATATCAATTGATTACACAAGGAATCACCAATGGAAAATAACTTTGAAAAGAAGAAGGTACATGAAGACCTATATTGATATACATAGAAACATACAGAGAAGTCATCAGAGAGAGAGAGAGAGAGATTCAAAAAGGAAGAATAGTATCATATAGACAGGGAGACACACCCGCAGGGGAAGATATTATTTTAACCAGTATTAGTTAGAGAAGGTACAGTCTCAAATCGACAGGGGAAGTTAATCCTTTGTCAAAGGGAGAGAGAGAGTAATCAGAGGCATGAAGACAAGGGGATAAGTCCCAAGTATATTTTAGATAGGGGGAGCATCCCAAAGGACATTGCATATAGGAGGAACATTCCCAAGGAGATTTTAGTAATGGAGAGCATCCCCAAGAAGAGATACCTTTTTCCATTGATGTCAAAGGGGGAGAGATAGAAAGATTAATGAGGAGTATGAGAATGAGTGTTCTCATGACCAAGTGTTTCCATCAATGTTGGTGTTTCCATCAATTCCAAAGGGGGATATTGTCAGACAGTTGGTTTAGAATGTTGGACAGTTGGTTTGGATAGTTGTTCATCATTGATGTCAACCCTTGGAGAGTGGTATTGTAGATTGATTCAACCCTTAGAGATTGATGTCAATCCTTGAGTATGTCTGGTAACACATTTTGGTAGCTCCAAAAGTTTGGGTAAGGTACCCAAGTTTTTTTGAGGTATAAAGGCATGAATATCAATGAATATGCAGTTAAGACTATTCTATATGGATAGTACACGTCATGCCATTTCCGATGATATTTGGTACATCACGTAGTTCCTCGTGATTGAGGAGATATGTCTTGGTAAAGTTGGAGAACTCTCATGAAATATCTAGAAGCCCCTAGAAGGTCAAAGAAATCAATTTATTCTAGAAGCTCCTAGAATAAGTTTACTAGTCAAAGTGGTTGTAACTAGGAGTTAATCATGGGTAAAGTTGTTGCTATAAGAAAATAATTAAAAATAAATTAGTTGCAACAAGAAGTGGTGAGTTTATTAATTATGGGTAAAGAAGTTGCAATAAAAAGGTTGAATATTCAAAGTGGTTTGGATAGAAATTAATCATGGGTAAAGTAGTTGTAACGAGAAGGTCGAATAGTCAAAGTGGTTGAACAAGAAATAAATTAAATAATAAAGTGGTTGCAACAAGAAGTTATTTAATGGAAAATAAGTTATGAGTTGACTAATTATGGAAATGTTAGTTGCAACAAAAAAGTGGGTTAGCCCTAGAATAAGGAAAATGGTTAAATCGGTTACAAGGTAGCCCCTAAAGGAAGTCACTTGGGAAGTATAAATAAGAGATCAAAGGAATCCGATTAGAACCTGATGAACACCTATTGAGAATATTGAATATATATAAGTGATTGAGGTAACCAAGGAGATCTGAAGTGAATTTTAGAGGGAAGGTGATGTAATTAAGTCCGAAAATCCAAGGGAGGATGAAGTCTTGTAAGGATGTGTTCTAAGGTATGTTGTTTATAGGTAATCTCACCATGTTTATAATAAATGTTTTTCTAGAATGATTCAGATAGTGAAACATGGAGGATATTGACAAAACATATCAAGGTACATGTGGTAGAAATTCAATCCTTTGTGTCATTGTATTTTGGGAGATACAATCTGTGGAAGATAGGGTTTTTGGCTATTCCTCGAACTAGTTTTAAATAGTTGTTCCGGTTAAAACGGTCATAAATTATTCATCGAAAATCCAAATGATGTGAGACCAATTTAAATGGAAATATTACACGAAGTAGTTTTTTGTGTGCAATTTTTTAGAATATCGAATATTGAGCACATGGCATTCCATACAAGTTCGCTCTCTAGAATAAGTCATAATTCAATAAAGTCTATTTTTTTTGCTATAAATCATTTTCTGGGAGATTCCAAGCAGTGAAAAATGGAGCAATTGCAGAGAAGAAATTGAAGAATATTGTGTACACGTTTCAGACCTTCATTCATTACAGGTACAGAGTTATGCTTGTTGAAATTTAGAGTTGTTGAATAATCCAAAAACTAGTTTTGTGAGACTAAGGTAAAGTTTGTTGAAGATGTTATTCTCTTGTTACTAAATATATTGGTATGGATTGAGGAATTTATGTTAAGGTATATTTATGGTCATGTTAAGTACTTTATCAGTGAGGTTATGGCACTTTGTTTATGAGGTACATCATGGATGATGTGCTACTAGCTAGAGGTATATCATTGATCTATTCAAGCACATCATTGGTACATGTTTAGAGACATTATTGGTTGCATAGAACTTATTGTAATGAATGTTTTGAGGTAGATGTGATTGCTAGTGCATGTTTGAGTTTTATTGACACATATTTTAGTACATTGTGAGAGGCATTTGTTAGTGTTCTTGGCATATTATTGATACACACTTGAGGCTACATGATAGTGAGGTTTTTGGCACATGGTTTGATGTGAGGGTTTATGGTATTTGGCGTATGGATAGAGTGATGTATTTCTAGAATAATTTTGTATATGTCGTAATTGGAATATGGTTGAGATACATGTGGGGACATATAGTTGATGAGTTGGAACATACATGAGGTGTATGGTATGGTGATGTTGGTACATCTTGATGAGTCATAGTTTGATTTGTTGATACATGATTGATACATGCTTGGTACATTGTTAGAGGCACTTGCTAGTAGTATTGTTGGCACATGGTTTATGGATGACGTGGAATATATGACTTGGTATACTATTAGAAGCACATATTGATCTTGGTACATATTTTTGATGTTTTTGAGTAGTCTCGGTTGATGCACATCTTGGTGATATTCTGCATATGGTTGAGAGTTGTCTTGGTGATTGATCTTAGTGATTAGATCTGATTTGGTTGATGATATTGAGGTGGCATGTTATTTTTACATGTTGATACAGGTTGTTGGTATAGGTTGTGACTATTTGTTGGTACAAGTTGTGACAGATTGTTGGTATGGGTTGACAATGATAAAGTAACAGTGGTAGTGGTTAATTCAGTGACAGTGACATGTTTTCTACATTTGAAATTAATATTTTAGGGCGACAGGACGGGGCAAGGAAAGGGGGTTGTATACTCCTTCTGGTTGGAGCCGAAGAATCAGGGAGTTGGAGCTTCCTTCAGGTTGGACCCTGAGAATTAGTTGGTTGTAGCCACCTTTCGACTGGAGTTGGAGAACTCAGGGGGTTGGAGCCAGATAATTAGGGAGTTGGAGCTTCCTTCAAGTTGGAGCATGAGAAACTAGGGGGTTGGAGCCTCATTCTTCTTGATGCCACAGAATTGGAAGTTGGTGCTTTCTTGAATGTAATTCTTTGACATATAAGAAAAACATTATGTGGTTTTCTCCCGCATTGGGTTTCCACGTAAAATACTGGTGTATTGTGTATTGTGTGGATGCGTCTATTATTACTCATTATGAATTGATAGATGTTAATGTTTATGATGCAATAACATATTGATGATGAACCGATGAACATTGTTGAATAAGTTAAAATAATATACATTGTGGTTAAAATGATTAATAAGTGGTATAAATTGTCCATTACTAATTCACCCCCCCACCTTAGTAATCCAACATCGGTTGGAGATGGAGAATATAGGGAGTTGTATCTTCCTTCAGGTTGGAGCCTATAAACTAGGGGGTTGGGGCCTCCTTCCAATTGGAGTTGGAGAATCTTGGAAGGTGTATATTCCTTTGAATGTAATATTCTATTATACAAGATTTTTTTTTTGTGGATTTCCACGCAAATCTGTTCTCTATTGTGTATCTCTTCTTATGCTCTTTATTGTATATTGGACATATTATTTGATTAAAAAGTAAATCTAAAAAAATGATAAATTATATTTGATACAGATTCACCCACCCTCTCAGTATCAACAAGAGATTGATTTGAGGAACCTAGATTTGGGATTTCATGTAAATCTGAAGTCAAAACTACCTTAGAGTAAAATGAATTCCCTAGTCTCAGTTTTGACCCAAATTGAGTGGTTAAAATTGAAGAAGTTGTAATTTGTTAATTTACACCTTGACATAGCCTTATATTGGTAGTTCCAGACAAAAAACTACCTGATGTGCATAAAGGCCCTTGTAAAACTGAAGGGCCAATTTGTTAAAGTTGGCTATAGGAAAGTGCATGCACAAAGTTGGATAATCCTTCATAATTTAATATTTAAGTTGTAAATTTATGATTGCAATATTGTTAACATGTTTTCACAATTAGGAGTGCATTTACACTCCAATAAGGATGATTTCTATTCACAAGTATTAGTGACCTTTTGATGAATCATAGGATGGTCGGTTATAAGAGAGATCGAAGTAAATTACTTCTAACCAACTAATTATACATAGACAATGACATAAAACTTAACAAAACATAATTAACCCATATAAAAAAATACTTTAAAAATAATATATCATAGAAAATATAGAGTTTGTTCACCTCCAAATTGATTGATTCAAGTTGGTCGAGAGTATGTAATTTATCTTTTTACATCTGCATATACCTTTGTTTATGCATTTAGAGAAATAAAACAGTCTTTTGTGCAAAAAAACCAATAACTATTTTATAGAATAAACAGGTCAATATTATAAGAAATATTACAAGTTACAGGGTTGTAGAAAAGTAGTACATATTTCTATACCTTTGCTTGTGTAATTTGAAACTTAAAATCCTTTTCCCTGCAAAAAGACCAAAAATTGTCTTCTAGGACAAATAGGGCAAATTTTGTGCTAGTGTAAATTTTTCCTTAGTGCAAAATGCATGCCAAGATACACTAAAATGCACACCCAGGTCTCAAAACTCATTCAATTTGAGTGGTTCAAATGGTAAATGATTTTCAAGTAATTTTTCATAATAGTGTATACTTAGTTTTGGATTTTCAATCATAAAGAATCTACTGTGCAAAAATAGGAAAAAGATGCATAGTAAAATCCTAGAAATGCCCAACCTATTTGTAAAACATAAGACAAGGTTATATTATACCATAGATTTGAGTTGTGAAAGTTTTTGGGGGTGTGGTTTATCATATCATACCTATTCATGTTGTTAATTTTGCAATTGAATGTTTAAAAAGGGTTGTTGTGCAGAAGAGGCAAAGTTTTCCTTCTAATTTGGAAGATCACAACCACACCAAGAGATAAAATTAAAATGCATGCCCAATCTTCTATGTAGGTCCAAAAATTGTTTTATAAGTTTTAATATGGATTTCTTTATATGGAAAATTTACCCATGTCATCTAATGTGCGATTTAAGAATACAATAGACTATTTTCATGCACCTAGATTTGGGATTACATGTAAATATGAAGTCAAAATGATATTAGAGTAAAATGCACTCCCTAGTCTCAATGTTGACCCAAATTGAGTGGTTCAACTTGAATAAGTTATAATTTGTGATTTTACAACTGCGTATAGTATTATATTGAGAGTTTCATACAAACACCTACATGATGTGCTTAAAGGATAACAATTTCTTTGTAAAACAGAAGGGACAATTTGTTAAAGTTGGTTGTAGGAAAATGTATGCTCAAAGTAGGATAAGCCTCCATAATTTAATATTTAAGTTGTAACTTGATGATTACAATAGTTTTAACATGTTTGTACAATTAGGAGTGCATTTACACTCCAAAAAGGATGGTTTCTATGCACACCGATTCTTGAACTTTTGATGAAATAGATAATTAATAGGTCAATATTATAGGAAATGTTACAAGATACATGTTTGTACACAAGTTGTACATCTGTCTATACCAAAAATTGTCTTGTAGAATGAATATATGAATATTATAGGAAATATTACAAGCTACAGGGTTGTAGAAAAGTTGTAGAAAATCTACAATGGTGAATTTTGTATGATGAGATGATGTATATATAGGACAATGATTAATTAATTCCTTAATTTGAGATATGTATTCCTTAAGAAGAAAATGCACGTTAAAAAATATGTGTTTTCTACTTGAAAACAAGGCATATTGTAAAATGCACACCCTTAAGTGAAAAACCCAAGCCTTGTGTTAGGATTTGCATGATAACTTATAGAAAGTATAACGTTAAGGAAAAATTATATCTTTAGATGAATTATGCACACTATCCTTATGAAATTTCATGAAAACAAGGCATTGAGGAAAATGCACGCCCTGTTAGGGAAAAAGGTAGGTTGTACATATGTTGTTGTTTCCTAAGAATTTGGTATAGGGTGAAATATCTATTTTGGTTTGGGGCTACATGCATGAACTAATATATATTGTTACATATGCAACTCTGAAATACACTATTGTGATAAACGATATATTAATGATTACACAAGTGAAATATTGTGGTTGTGGAATGTTGTTGTATATGAAGTTTGAACATACCCTAGACTGAAAACTGTAGTCCTTATGTTAGGAGTTGCATTATATCTTCCTTAAATCACAATGTTAGGGAAAATTCATATATTTAAATTAGTTATGCACATTATGCACATTGCAATTATGATATTTCATGAAAACATGGCATTGAGGAAAATGCACACCCTGTTATGGAAAAATGCAGGTTGTATATATATTGTTGTTTCCCTAGAATTAGGTATAGGGTGAAATATACATTTTGGTTTAGGGTTGCATGCATGAAATAATATGTATTGTTACATATACACCTCTGAAATTATTTATAGTGATATATGATAGATTAATGATTTGTCAAGTGAAATATTGTGGTTGTGGACAATTGTTGTATATGAACATATCCAGTAGGGTATTTGTGCAATATTACTTTCATATTAGGGTTTAAGACTATGTATGTATATAAATATGCAATCTTTGGAAGTTACACACACACACACACACACACACACATATGTATGTATGTATGTATGCATGTATGCATATATTTATGTATGTGCTAGGTGCTAGTTATATATATTTTATCCATATGATGGATTATGAATGGTCATGGTATAAAAATTACCATTGTGGAGGAAATTGGGTAAATGTTGCATTTGTAGCTTGTGTATGTATTGTAATTTACATGCACAATTATTGTTTTACAAGCCATATTCATATTTGATACATATAGGCTTCATATTCATAACAACAAAGATAAACATATGCAATTACCATTGTTATATCAGAATGTCAAGTACAAGAAACTACTTATGTTTTACTCAAACATCTTGCAAAAAGATGAGAATGGTGGTGTATATGTGTATAACTCAATATCAAGTAACTTTTAAAGTATTACATGCTTTGATATGTAACTATACACACTCATACATGTCATCAACTACATAAAATAAAATAGATTATCAATAAACTGCCGATATAATGATATATATTACATCTTCAAATGTATTTACATGGAGTACAAGGTATATATACCATTGCTATTTTGTAACTACCATAGGATGCTTGAGAGTTTTTTTGCAAGTCCTGCTCTTTAGATGAAGAAAAATATGTAGAGTCTCTTATTTTTGTTGTAGAGGATTTTGATTGTTCTGGAGCTGCAGGAGGCACATGTTGTAATTGTTTCTCTAGATATTTAGTTTTCTTTGCATAATTTTGCAATGTCTCTTGCAATATTTCTTTATCTTCTACTTTCTTTTTCAATATTTCTACATTATTCTTATACTTCTCGACATTGTCTTGTTTACTCTTTTCAAGTTCTTCCTTTTTTTTATTTTAGTTGGGATCGAACTTTAGCCAATTGACCCCTGCATTTTCGTACTTCAATCTCAATCTATCGTTCCCTCAAAAATATTGTTTCTTCGATGTAACAGGAAAAATTGGCACAGCCTCAATTACTGTTGTACTCTGTAATTTTTGCTGCAAATCAACAATTTGGGATTTCAAATTTTTTCTCTCTATGTAACATCCCAAATGTTGTGCCTTTCAGTTCTACAAGAGTTCATTATTGATCTCTTTAATATTTTCCTCTCTCAACTATCTTCGACTTCAATGATTCCATCATTGGTGATGCGGCATAGAGATCAACTAGAGCACTACTTAATGAGATAGCTTCACGAGACATCTTCCCTTTTCTTTGTATGGAATTTTCCAAGTCAATTGAAGGAATTTGTTTTGATAGACTTCCCTGACTTACATCTTTACCCTTACCCATACCCTGAATTTTACCTTCATCCTAACCTTTTCCACCTTCTTTACTATGACTTTCTATTTCCTTTTCAAGTTCTACAATCTTCTCTTTTGCTGGAATTCCCTTAATTTTACCTTTTCCCTTATCCATACCCTAAATTTTAACTTTATCCTAACCATTTCCACCTTCTTTATTATGCCTTTTTTATTTCCTTTTGAAGTTCTTTAGTATTCCCTTTTGCACCAAAAATTGTCATCTATCTATGATTCAACTTATTACCTTGATTAACATTTTCTTTCTTTAAAATGGTCATTGTGTTCTTATGTTCTTCGATCTATTATTTATGCTTCTCATGTTTCTCTATCGTGTTTTTCAAATTCATCCTTTAAAATTTCAATAAATGCCTCTTTTTCCTTCAAACTCTTTTTTAATTCATCCACAACTAGATTACTCACAATTTGCAATAGAGTTAT
>SNQJ01S0262930.1:5946-18069 GCA_010110895.2 Picea sitchensis | reverse complement strand
GCTTCTTTAGAACACTACCCAAAACCGACCTCCCTGCCAACTAGTTAGCTCCTAGCCCTAGGATATCAACGGATATCCTAGCCCTCCGTGCCCAAAACCCCCAGCAACCCCAGTGCACTGCTATAATCCAGACTCTCAAAGTCTCACTCTCCCTGCAATACTCAAAGCTCCCAAAATCCTTCTCCACTCCCGTCGAATGATCCTCCCCTTCCACTCCTTTCCTTCCTTATCCCTCCTTCACCGACACTCCCCCTCCATTAACTCCCTACCTAACTCCTTTATTACTCCTTATCTTCCCGCTGTTAATACCCTTATCCCTCCTTTATTACTTATCCTCATGTATTTAATATGATATCCTTTGTGGGATACATAACCTAATTTAACATTATATCTTATTATCCATCGTTTATTTAATACTTTTATTAATTAATGAATTAATTAATAATTAAATTAATTATTAACCATCATGAACAATTATTTAATAATAATCAATTAGAAATGTTATTTTAAGACATAAATATAGTTTAGCTAATCTTTTAGGATTATATTATTAAATTAATTATACTTAATAATCAAGGGTCGTTACAAAGATGGATGGGGTCCTTGACTTCCCCCTTCTGTGCTCGAGGAGGCTTGAGTTATATTTTTCCCGTGTGGAAATGGGTTCATTAACACGACAGGATGTTGCTGTGCCAATAAATTTTGGGCCTCCGCAAGATGAGGGAACTAATGGGTCGGGTGGTCTTCCTTGCAAAGATTACAAGGATACTTTGAATTCTTCATTTCAATGTCACCCCTGCCAACATTATCAGTGGGTTTCTTATCCCCCTTACCCTTCTTTCGTTGTTTCTTCTTTCCATCAGGCTACTGAGTGGACTTTGGGTTTTTCATTTTCACATTGTGTACATCCTACTTTTGGGTAGGGGGAATAGTCGAACCGGTGGTCTGGTTGGTCGTTGTTTGCTGTATCGACAATTTTTGCAATTTATTTGACAATGGAACAACAAGCTTTATTTGTGTTGAACCAATAATACCATCAGCATGTGGTCCAGACCTTTGTCTGGTTTTTTCAAGGATTGAACTCGGTGCATATGGAAAAATCTTGTAGAGTAAACCAGACTGAGAGTAAATTATCTCTAACTGTTGATCTCTCATTATTGCGTCTTCCTCGGAAAACACTCTAGATGTTGCAACTTCTTTAGATAACTGGGGTACCAAAGACTTAAGGAACCACTCTAGAAGGAATGCTAGTGGGATTGACACTTTTATTAAACTCTTCCGACGTCTCCATTCTTGGATATGATCTGAGATATGGTCTGCTTTTGTCTGCTCGAAATTGGCCAGCAATTCAGTACCGACATCGTATCTCACAGGTAACTAGAAATGGTTCAAGAAAGTCATTACCAATTCATCGAAGGAAGAGTATCATGAGTGGTCAATCTCGATGTACCATTTCACAGCACTCCCTGTGAGAGTGCATTGAAACAATCGCAACTGAACAGAGTCGTCTCTTAACGAGTTGGATGATCACCATAAGTGGAAGGTAGTCACATGATCACCAGGATCTTCATTAGGATTAGCCTCGAACTTTGGAATGTCCAAAGGAAACTTGGTTGGCATAGGAGGCCAATTCAGATTGTGACAGATGAGGTCATTTCAGAGCCTTTTCAAATCTGGCAAGTGCAGGGTTGCCAGAAACAGTAGTTTGGGTTGTGGATTGTAGCTAGGGAAAAAGGAGCCTGGGGTTTGATTGGCACTAGGTTGCCAGGAAACATTAGGTTGTTGGCCAGGGCTCTGGTAATAACCATGGTTGTGATAGGCGTACGAATTGTGCACTTGTTGAGACATCATTGGTTGGTTCTTATAATAGGATGTAAAGGGTTGATCTTGCATTGCATTCCAAGGATTTTGGGAGGGGTTTCCCCCTGTCGATCGGACAGGCATAGGCGTTGGGCCTTACCTAGGGTTCCACTAGGTATGGAAAGGGTTTCCCCCAATCAACATCCCTGGCAAGGGGACTGGTCCCTGCCATGGATTCCAAGGTCCTTGCGAGGAAGGAATTCCTAAGTGTACCCCCTGTGAAGGAATAGTACCATGTATAGGATGTGGTTGTCCATAACTGGGGTTTCCCCTAGTCGAGACGACAGTTGATGAGAAAGCGTTGTTACCAAACACGCTAAACAAAGAGAAAGGTGTCTAACCAACCGACATGTTATAACGAGGGATTTATTGACTACCCGCTCCAAACAAGTTTATGTTAGGCCCGACGAAGTGTTGAGGAACACCATCGAGCGAGGGGGATGAAGGGGGTATATGACCCCCTTTGTAAGGGAAAGAGATAAAGGGAGTGGAAGTGCCCCCCATAAATCCTTGTAGAGGAGCATTGGAACTCCCTACCCCCAGACCTAAAGTTTGTAGAGTGGAGGAAGAAAGTACAATACTCGTACTAAAGCGGTTATGGAAGGGGTTTCCCCAGACCAAAATCCCTTGCAAGGGAACTATTCCCTGCCAAGGATTCTAAATACCCTATGTGGAGTAAACTCCATTCGTCGCTCCCTGTGAAGGAATAGTACCATGTATAGGATGTGGTTGTCCATAACTGGTGTTCTAGTCGACGACATTGATGAGAGGAAAGCGCTGTTACCAAACATGCTAAACAAAGAGAAAGGTGTCTAACCAACCGACATGTTATAACGAGGGATTTATTGACTACCCGCTCCAAACAAGTTTATGTTAGGCCCTACGGAGTGTTGAGGAACAATTCATCGAAGCGAGGGATGAAGGGGTATATGACCTTGTAAGGGAAAGATAAAGGAGGGAAGTGCCCCCATAAAACTTCAGAGGGAGCATTGGAACTCCCACCCCGCACTCCAAAGTTTCAGAGTGGCAGAAGAGTACAATAATTGCATCTAAAGCTGCATCCGTATGAGAAGGGAGGCCCTGCTCTGTTATGGTAAATGACCGCCGCCATATATGAATCGACCGCTTACCTATAGAATCAAACAGACCATAGTGACCCGCATCGAAAGGTTGGTTGGTTAGGAGGTGGAACACTTGAAGTAGTGATGTACCATCAAGGAAATATGAGTGGCCTTGAAGAATTAACAACATTCTTTCCATTGTTGCTTGAAGACTACCCGATGCTCATAAGGTAGAACCCTGTGATGATCGATGGGTGTCGATATATCAGTGATGGGAGGGTTATATGGACCAAGAGATTCTTCTCCAAGGTCAGAAATGATTGGTTCCTCCAGAATCAAAATTTCTCTTCTCGAAGATGGTTTGGGCATAGTTTCCTGTAATCTGGTTGTCTCAAAAGACCCTTGTTGGTCTAGTTTTCTCCTTAGCGGTGGCGGGGGGGGATTCAAGGTCAACCAATGACAGGACCAAAATCCCTCACGACCGATGGAACTCCTGATCCTCCACTGTGTGAGAAGATCAAAGACACACTAGGGCAATCTGTAATTGTTTGAAAACCAGCACGCACTAGAAAAAGTACCTATGAGATAAAACAAGAAGTCACTAAATAGTTGGAAGAATAGTTACAACAACCAACACTAGAGCAACTTACTGGTGCAAGTGACACTCAAATACAGAATCACCCTCTGGTTATACTCTGCAAAACATGGCTCGATGTCTGTCCTAGGTACCACAGTATACCCCCATAGTCACCTGTGTAAGTCACTAGAAATATAGGCAACTAGGTTTCAAGCATGTAAACAGTCACCAGACAGGTACAATCGACAGTCGGGTGGACCGCAATGAGCAGGGTATCAAGGCCAAAACCTATCAAGGGTATCAAAATTAAGTGTTATGGAAGATGACTGAGGACCTCGAATGGATTTGAGACCCACGAAGCTCTGTGGCAAATGCAATCAACAGAATCCCAAGACAAGCCCTCTATATGTGTTCCCCACTACGCTTGGTCCAGCTTTGGAGGGGCTATCTCCACTACCTTTCCTTATGCGACCTCATGTTTAGCCCATGTGTTAGATGGGGGTCCCAGATAACTTTCACGATACTGGAATTTTGACACTCCCTAGAACAGACTCTTATGTTTGTTTTAGCAGCATTGAAGAGTTTCCTCTCCAATCCTAAATCAAGGCTCTAGCCTAGACTAGTTCATGGACCCTACAAACATAAAGTCTAGTTGATTTTAATTAATCGTTAATTTTAGTGGGTGTTTTTTAATTCATAGGAGATGAAAATGAAACCAGTGATGTTTTTTAGCAATGAAAAGGAAAGAACATGCAATGTCTGAAAACAAAGTACTTCTTCAAAAAATAAAGATCTACAACTTCAAACTCTTTAACCAACTTTTCAAACTTTTTTTTTCTAAGATATTTTAACAGAAAACTCAAAAACAAATTTCACTTGACTATGATCTACTTATTTTCCTAAGTCAACAACCAAGAACTTACAAAAACAGTCTTTTTCTTGATGGTTAATGAAAACAACCAACTACTTAAACAAAGAAAAAATCGAGCTTCTCCTTTTTTTTATTATGCTTCAAAAACAAGAAAATTTAAAACTGTATGTCTTCTTCTTTTCTGAAGCAAAAAGGTGAAAATAAAAATAAAGACAAGACAAGGCCAAAAAAGACTTCTGGCCAACCATAGACCGCGGGGAGTTACTGACAACCAAAAAGGCAGATCAGACTCACTCACTATCTCATCAAAAAACCTAGCAAAGAAAATAGAGGAAAACTTTCAATGAAAAAGCAAGCTATGATGGAATCTAACCTAGGCTAAAACTGTTATGATAGAGACCATAATGAAACAATAAAAAACCTAGGAAGTGAATCTTGACAGGGAAGAGGATGACTGCCTCCTCAAACTGTTATAGATAGATACGCGACTGTCACTTCAACAACCAGCGTATGCATGCAGGCTTCCCAAAGACAGGATGCGTATGCACACATTCAGGCCCACTACAGGCCGTGTGCGCCTCTGTTTCTCCTCAAAAGAAGAAATACAAGCAACTAAGCTTAGGCAGGGAGTACTAGTATTGAAAACCAGAACCCCTTAAAGGTAAATAAGCTTACTCTTGATAGAAAACGATGCAAGGAAACTTGAGAAAGAAAACCTAATCTGAGGTTATACCTAGGCTACAAACTGCAACAATAGAGACCCAGAACTAGATCCAGAAAACCCCTGAGAAGGATCACTTCTGACAGGGAAGAGGATGACTACCTCTCTTCAAAAAGAATTTTTTTAGACTCAGACACGCTATTGATCCTTCAGTAGTCATCATATGTACGTGGGTTGGGTGATGTCAGGGCACGTGTATATGCGTGTAGGCCTTATACAAGACGCGTATGGCTCTGTAGCTTCCTAGAAAAGAAAAAACAACCAAGCGAAGAAAGCAGGGAGTACTGGTATGGAAGACCAAAATCCCTACTAGCTCATACTCTTGCATAAACTTAGAAAAAAGGTAATAAAACCAATTTTAAAAACCCAAAAGAGTATCCCCAAAAACCCTAGATATTTCCCCAGTATGGTCTCCATTTCTATTGTGGGTGGGAAATCCCCCTACGGAATAACATTAAGGGTTCTGTAATGCATGCAGAAAATGACCTAAAGTCTCTTACTTCTTACCAAATTCCCAATCATAAACCCATTATTCATATGCAAATACAAGGTTAAAAAGATCAAGTTAATGTACCTTAGTTTCCGTGTTTGATGTCGATCCTTTAACATTTGGTCACTCCTTGACTAAAAATCTCCTCCCAATGTTGACCTGCATCCATAAAAAGACAAACAAATAACTCCACATGCATATGATCTATGAACTAATGGGTTAGATATTTTATCAAAATGTAATCAAATTTAAACATTGCAAACCTCATATGGTGGGACGGGAAAAGTACTTATTTTTATTAATATCACAAGAGTAACCTTACAATAGTGAGATCGACCACTGCTCCTCGAATCTGGTCCTGGGCTCCGCTTCAACTGTGCTCCAACTGCTTTTGTATATGCTTCTCTTCAAACACTAGTTGCAAAAGGTTGGGACAAAGGGAATGTGAAATCGGGTAGAGTTTCTTTACAATTATTTTCCTCCTTCCAAATGGGACCCCTACCCCTTCTTTTATAGGCTAGAAAAGGGCTAGGTATTTGGTCGAGTGACCGGCTATGGGCGATCAAACGGTTTAGGTAAATTACCCAAAACTGTGAGTTTCGTTTCCAACTTTCCATTTTTCGTGCTTTTGTAGGTATACGCGGGCTGTAGTGGGACAGCCAGCGTATACACACATGCAGTAGTGAAGCAGGGTGCATGTGCCTTAAAAAGGGGTGTTTTTAAGAAGATTTTTTCAGTAGTGGCTTGGAAAAATATGTAAAATGAGATGACTTGATGCTAGGTAAGCATATCTGGTGCAAATTAGGGTTATAACACCTCAGACTCACTTGGTACTGCATCCCCTTGTTGTTCTCCTCCTACTCCTTCATCTTTGCCACCTCCCATCCATGTGTCCAAGGGGTGTCCAACCTCGGTTGTGGCCTCCTAAGAGACCATGTCTTCTGGTATCTCTTCCTCTATGTAGAAAATGGGGAAGTCGTCACAATTTTCAGAGGCTGTGTCGCTCCCTAGTTTCTTCTCAAAGGTTGTCGAAGTGTCCTTTTCCAAAAAATGGCTTGTGGGCTGCCAATTATCGGGCACAGTGAATAAGAGATGCTCTGGAGGAGCCTAAACGGGCTCCTCCAAGATAATATCCTCCACATATTCCATGGGAGGGAGTCTGGCCTCATTTTCTCTACGTAGCATATGGGTGCAAGCTAGCAAGAGCGCTCGCTCCATTCATTGTAACCGTTGGCGTTGAGTGGCATGGGTATACCAGGAAGAACCACGATGTGGTTTCCCTCTTTCTCAAGGCATCAGAGTGGAAGAACCGATTGAAAATATGCAAAGGGTGGTCTAAGTGATGCACCAGAGATCTCAATTGCAGTGAGGGTGCAAGGAGAAGACGAACTAAGTGCATCCATGTCTCGGCCCATTCAAAAGTGGGAGGAGTGACGAGACATCCTTCTCCATTAAATCTATCACCTTGACTACTTGTAGGACTAGACTATTCCCGTGAGGCAGAGGTCCCTTGTCTTGAGAACGACGGTTGAGGACAACTCCCATCATTAATGTTGAGGGGATGGGGGTTGGCCTACCACATTTAAGGCCATGCCCAATGCCCTTCCAGGTGGCTGAGAAACTTGACGTGTCACCCCATCTGGGGACTTATACACACTAATTATTACCTTATTAATAACCTATATTTTTATATACTTATACACACTAATTATTAACTTATTAATAACCTAGACTTTTATATACTTATACACACTAATTATTAACTTATTAATAACTTAGATTTGTATATACTTATACACACTAATTATTAACTTATTAATAACCTAGATTTTTATATACTTATACACACTAATTATTAACTTATTAACTTACTTAATCATCCTAATCATAAACAAATAATACTCACATTTAATCATTCTAATAAATTGTTATGACTAAACCCTAAAAATAATAAATAAATAACCTCCTAATCACTTTCAAAACCCTAGATTTATATCCATAATTCTATCATCCATACTTAGGTAATAATTACTAAGTTTCATTAATTAATTTAATTGATTTATCTTTTTGTTTAAAACTATGAAATTAAGATAGTTGACTTAGTTAATAACTTTTAAATTAAAAATTGTCTTGCATTTAAAGTATTAATTGACGACGATCAACTAGCTCTCATTCGACGATTAGTCATGGTGATGAATCTTGATTCGGATTCGAAATGTCAATGATGAAATGAAACCAATTGTGGATTATCCAAACAAAACATGTGAAACTCCTCACCACAGAAAATTGAAAACATCCATAGATCTATCTATCATTCATAACATTCAATGCACTAAGCAGAGTCATAGCATAAACATTAAAGAACAAAGAAAAATATCAACACAAGACATGGTTCACCCCAGTGTGGGGCTACATCCACCAACGACTTATTCTTCTTTATTATTCTTCAATCTCTTACATCCATCCGCTCATGTGCACTAAGCCACAAAGCCAAGATTCACACTCGACAGTTGATCTGCACACTAAGCACCAGATCCACCTTCCCAAAATCGTTCAAGGCATAGAGCCAATTCCTCTATTACACAAAAAGCCTTACATACACAATTTGTTGCACAAATCAACTTAGAACTACTTGCCTCTTTCACTTAGCTACTTACACCACTTCCACTAAGCTTAGCTACCTCTACCAGCTTACAATCTTTACTTATTTATACTTTTACATTCCTTACAAAAAGTCCTAAACATGGGTAAACCCATGGGATGACATCCCCTAAACCCTAATACAAAAACCCTAATGAAACCCTTTTTGGGTCCATAAAACAAGTGAGATCCCATGATCTCAGATCTGCCTAGGCACTCCATCTTCGACCAGCCTGTCGAAGTCCAAAAGTGGTCCAACCCGACCAATGTTTCCTCAAAACTTGGTTGAGGGAAAACAACATCCAAATGGTGTTTTTCATATCTGCAAAAGGAAACAAGGTTAATACTTAATTCTTCAAGTCTCCCAATCACCTCTCTCAATGTGGATGATATTGGGGCTAGATATTGAACCCCAGAACCAACAACGAACCTAAACGAGTCTTTCCTCAAATAGTTCAGATTCGAGAATGAATACTTAGAGACCCTCATGGAGGATTGGTTTTATGATGAATATTGGTCGACGAAAAAAGGAGAAAGGTATGTTCCAGCATGGTATCTTAAAATCCCCTACAGGGTGTTAAATACCATGATCTTCTGACTCTATGGTGAATAAATGAACACTCATTTCAGGATAGAATGGTTCCCAAGGCCTACAATATTGGCCATAATGGACATGTGTTCAATTGGGTGACCATCCTCTCGTTTCCCATCACTCAGCGTAGCCAATATCCCAAGAGCATGAAGAATCTTGGTTTCTACTATTAGCATATCTAATTGATGTTGTGTGCACCGCAAACTCATTCCCAGTTTTCAACTGGTCATGGACTCTAGAAAAGGGCCCAATTCACTTTTACTATTCTCAACTGTGGGAGGTAAATTGTAATATTTTTTTCTATGACATATGTGATTATTTCCTAGCCCCTTTACATAAGGCCATCTTCGACCTTTTCCCACACAGGATCTCCCCCGACACTCTCAAAGGTTTAAAGGACATCAGGGACTGGTACGTGAAGAAATACTAAACTTACATTCGGGTCTATGGGGCCACAGGAGCACCACACTTGCTACCAAATTATGTTCCTAATAAGATGTTGGAAAGGGATATCGCATACCAGAGTGTTGAAAAATGGGCCATCGACTACCTTTCAAAAAATAACAAGAAATATTGGCCAATTTTTCCCATCTATGTGGGGTCATATTCTTTGGCAAACAAGAAGCAAGATGAAAAGGAAGCAGAACCACTTAAGGAGCTATGTATCTATTTTGGGGAACCCAAATCACACGACCCTCATAATGTAGTTTATGAACACATGAAGGTCATCTGATTATCTCCACAGACAATGCATGAGTCTTGGTTCTTTGAGGCATGTTGAGTTTCAAAGAAGCAGTAGAAAGGCTTACTATCACCATGGCCCAACAACAACTGAGAAAGGATGAATAAAAATAAAGAACGCTACAGTTGGAGTATTTTCGAGCTCTCCTCCACCAATATAATAAAAAAGTAAGCRAAGAAGAGAAAAAGAGAAGAGATAAATAAGTTKAATTAGCAAGAKAATTTGATGAGRATGAGGAAAGATACCAACTATTAAAGAAKAAATAGGTCAAAGATAAGTAGGTTGCGCTGGAAAAAAATAAAAGTAAATACTATCCATCTTGGAAGGCTGGCACAAGGAAGAAAGAAATAAAAAACCGAGGAAATCCACCATCGGTAACATCGAGAGAAACCCAGGAAAACAATAAGAAAGATAAAGCCAAAAACACAGAAGGTTGGGACATCATTTCAATAGGTTTCAATGTTATCATTGACCTAGATCCTGAAATCAATGTGGTCAGTATCCCAATAGAATAATGTTCCCCTTTAGATGTTATTCCATGAAGCTTTTCCCTTACCTCCGAAGGACTCAGGTTCGAAGGAGAAGTGGTCGCATTTGGGGATTATTAATACAACCACAAGAATCAAGCCATAGAGAAGAGGGTCCCCAAAAGAAAAAAGGAAAAGATATAAGTAAACCAGGATGTGCCCGAAAGGAATATTAAATGGAAAGTTGGGACTGATGCAAAGGATAATGCTTTACAAGAGACC
Source organism: Picea sitchensis (assembly GCA_010110895.2). Taxonomy (NCBI): domain Eukaryota; kingdom Viridiplantae; phylum Streptophyta; class Pinopsida; order Pinales; family Pinaceae; genus Picea; species Picea sitchensis. The sequence goes on along the minus strand of SNQJ01S0262930.1, from coordinate 7,766 downwards.
TCGACGCTTAGTTCCTTTGTTGGGGTAAACATTGTATCGGTACATGAGGTCACCGTAGCTTTAGATGACACAAAATCTAGGATTGCAGAGCTAGAAACGACCCTGGAGACTATCGAACAATCTATTTCCAGTGAGAAAACTGAGGAAATTTAGCAGACCAGGCAGACTTATGAGGAGGAGATTAAAAAGAAATTACAAGCACAAGAGGAACGTCTACAAATCAAATTCACTGAGTCAATGTCACTGGTCTAGAAGGCCCATGCTAGCGACATACAAAAACATGAAACCTCATAAATATGGAAGTGAATAAACTCAAAGAAAAATTGGAATAATTGAGGTATTTCAAATAAAAACGTCGAGTTGAATTCTAGAATATACAAGTGGAGAACGAAGTTTTGAGGAAGACTATAGAAGATCACCAAATCCATACAATGATTCTCGATGTGGTGAAGAAAAAATACCTGGAGAAAAATGAATAAATTTGGAGCATGCAGAAAAGGCTTTTCAGTGCACTCGATAGAGTTCTCGTGATCGAATATGAATGGGAAAACTTCGACTCTCAGGTGAAAGTTGTCAAGGAAAAGTATAAAAAATACCTAGAAGCTTACAACACAATCACAGAATGGCAAGAATATCCACCAACAGTTCCATCCTCATAAACCCTCTCATCGTATTCTTATGAGGAGAGAATATGTGATCGAAAAATGCTGGAAACAGGTATAGAAATGATCGTCGAGGTGTTAAATACCTAGGAACAAGTAACAGTATCCTGTACAGAGGTATGGATATCATCCTACGATCTAATCTTGTTATTTGGAATGGATCCCTTGGGGGACATCAACAAATATTCATCAACCTAGATGGTCATCAAAGATGTGGTGGAACCTAGATCAGAGATAAATCTAAGTGACCAACGAAATCATCGTGGAAGTTATTGAAAAGAGAGTGATCCATCCCTCCAAAATAATCACCCTAACTGAAAATGTCTTGCAACGTGTTGAGAAGAGACTTAGAACAAAGATCATTATTCCCATGTGCAAGAGTCAGGATGACCTAGAGAGGACATAGTTTCTTTGAGTAGATTCCATACTTGAAGACTTCAAGAAATGGATGGAAGTCGTATACATGAGGGAAAAACTGTCAGGGCTTCCTTGAAGGATCATTTTTGTAACTGAAATTTTGTAGGATAAATCAAATTATCATAATTATTCCCTAATCAGGAAAGGAAAGTTGGAGCATTGCATCAATATCCCAACCACTATCAATTTGAGCATTGAAATACAGTCCCATGGCACCTCTATAAATGGGATAATTGTAATGAAACAAGGGATTTTGGTTCTTTTGAGAAAGATTGGTATTTTTACTGCTATTTGAATAAAGGACTGGGGACAATTTGGGAAACAATGGCGTTTATGTGTATAGGTGTGAATATTCATATCTATGCATATGTTCTTTGTGATAATAGATGTTAATATTAGAACTATTTCTTGATTAATGTTCTTTGATTTACAATCGTTATTGTTTTTCTTTATGAATACAGTGATTTGGTAGCTCAATTTGTCTAACAATTTTCATTGGAAGAAAACAACTTCTCGGTCAAATTTGTATATAATTTGTGTCATGAATTTGTTCTATGCAAGTAATACACATTGTTGGAAGCAGACCAAATCAGAAAGAAAGGTTATTTTGGGAAGAAATGAATGCACGAGGAAAGTGACAACTAGAAGGAAGAGCAGCACATGCGCATGCATGGAAAACCTAATGACGTTAGGGTTAGGACTTTTGTAATACATTGTAATGGCTGACGAGCTAGAAACATA
>SNQJ01S0262928.1:0-10249 GCA_010110895.2 Picea sitchensis | reverse complement strand
ACAACATTAATGATTTTATGGTAGAATGCTACCATTATAACACTGATGAACAATTATATCTTGAAATGTGGTCTATCTATATTGACCGAACCAACAATACTACCTATATTATTAATAATGAGAAGGAAACTGGTAACTATTAAATTCACTGTATCAATTAACAAGGCAATTAGCATAGTTGTTACCTAACCATTAATATAACAAATAACAAGGTAGTTGACATAACTCTTAACAAACAATTAATAGCGAAATAACAAGGCCATTCTCATCATTGTTATCATAACGAGTAATATAACAATGACAATGTGATTAATAGTTAATTAACATAACAATTAGTAAATAAATGGCAAGGCAATTAAGGTAATAGTAACAATCCATATAACAATGATAGGGAAATTAATAAAACTGTAACAAGAAAATTAATATATCATATCGGGAATCGGGGGTCAATAATTCAAGTCGTTCAACATCGTGAGTGTCGAAATCTCGATAGGGAGAATTTCGATAGGAAAAGGTCAGTGTTTACTGTCATCGGATATGGGGGATTCAAGAAGCAAGTGCTCAACCACTGACATTGCAAAGTCGTGAAGTCCGATCTCCTAAAGTGAAAAGAGGGGATCCCATGAGGATTGTTATGGGTGCAGATTTCTCGATAGTGAAATAGAAGAGCCATTTGGGGTTTTTTCAGGCCGTGATAGAAGAAAATATCCTACGCTGACATGGACCTTCCGATATGCGGGTTGTGTAGGGAGGGCATCGAAATCAGTTTGGTATCAGAGCATAGAAAGGATTCTTTGCTTTCTGTAGTAGAGAAGGAGAATTCACCATGCCAGCAAGGAGAAGGGACATGCAAACACCCGATCCATAGGATAGGGAAATGCCGAGAAGAAGAGGCAGGCAGATGACTGATATGGTTATGGAGAGAGAGATGTATGATCTACGAGCTAGACTCGAATACATGGAGACAGTGCAGAGGCATACAGTCGGTGTGGGGTTCTCAGTGATTCTGAAAGTGAAGTTGAGGCTGAATGTGAAGAAGAAGTTGCAGCTGAAGATGCATCAAACGAATGTTTGATCAGAGCTATTGCTAGAATGGGTACAAGAGTGAAGATGGACATTCCAGTTTATGAGGGAAACTTGGATGCAGAGGAGCTTCTAGACTGGATTAGAGCTTTAGACACATACTTCGACTATGAAGATGTTGAAGAGGACAAGAAATTCAAGCACACTGTCACGATATTGAAAGGACATGAAAAATTGTGGTGGGATGAACTACAAGCTGACAGACACTGCAAGGGCAAGAAGAAGATCAAGAGCTGGGATAGAATGATCGCGAAGATGAAGGCGAAATTCATCCCCAGGGATTACCAAATTACTCTATTTCGGAGGATGCAGAACCTGAGACATAAGTTGATGAGAGTGAAAGAATACACTGAGGAATTCTATAAATTGAACATCAGAGTAGATCATTGGGACAACGATGATGAAAAGGTAGCCATATATATGAATGGCCTGAGATATGATATCTAGGATGAGATGATCATGGTAACCATCCGAATGGTGGAAGATGATTATCATATGGCTTTGAAAGATGAAGAGTAGCTGAGACGAAAGAATAATCAGAGGGGCCAAGGCAGAAGTCAGCCCAGAGGCAAATCAGTTGCCCAGGACAATTATCAGAAGCCCAAGGAAGATTGGAAGAAACCTCAGACTCGAACTGAGAGAGGTGGAACCTCATAGAGAGGGAAATATGTTGAACAGAGAGGACAACATAGTGAGCAGAGAGGACATTATGTTGACAATAACACTTTTCCTCATACTAAAGGTAGGGGAAGAGGAAGAGGTGGAGTAATTACATGCTTCACATGTGGAAAGAATGGGCACAAGTCTTACGAGTGTCCAGATAAAAAGGAGGAAAGTGCAGAAGCTCACATTGCTGAGGCACAGCGGCAGGATGTTGAGGTAGAAGACGCTAAAGGCGGAAGATCGCTTATGATGCGAAAAGTCCTTTTGACACCTGAGAAGGAGGTGGAGAGTTCAGTCCAAAGGACCAAACTTTTCAGGACTACTTGCAAGACCAAGGACAGGGTATGCAAGTTCATTGTAGACAGTGGTAGCATGGATTCATAAAGAGTAAGAAGGATTCATTACATGTCCAACTTAAGAATCTATACAAAGATCAAAGTTTTTTAAGAAAATGACAAGAATTCAATGCAATTTTCAGGTCTAATTACAAGGCTAAGAGAATTGACAATAATCTATACAAAGATCAAATCTTTTTAAGAGAATGACAAGAATTCAATGCAGTTTTCATGTCTAATTATAAGGCTAAGAGAATTGACAATAAACAAATGACAAAATAAGGCTGTCGTGTTTTCCTCTTTAAAGAACCCATGATCAAGTGATTAAACACCAATAAACTTCATTACCATTCTACACATCCAATTACAATATTTTAATATGGTCAACAAAGTTTAAACAATAAGAAGACCATAGACTAACCTATCTATTCTCTTGTAACAACCGAAGAAGATCAATCTTCTTAAAACCATTTAAGAGGGTTAGATGCTACAATTCTATATCCGTTAAGAATGGTAGGAGGATAAGGAATCCTTCCACTTCAATTCATTAAGGTAGGAGGATAAGGGGGAAAATAAAAGGCAAGGGTGCAAACTAACACCGTTTTGTCACGATGGTAACTCTTCACTCTTGGGGTATAGACCAAAAGCGTATCATGTGGGTCTGCACTAAGCACCAAATTGGTGAATCATTAAACTAGAAACAAAAAACGGAAAGATTGTAATGGGGGAGGGGAACATTAGAATTTGCTAAGAGGAACATGTTAAGAATCGTTGGACGAACTATACAACACTCAACACATGGATAACTCATAAAAATGTTGGATGATCTCGGAGGCAATATCCATAAGTGGAAGCATAAATAAAAATCAGATAACTTCTAAGGGAAATTCTTCTTATGGGGAGACTCATTAAAAACACAAAAGAGTTCTGAGGCAGTTATCCACCAAAGGAAGCATAAATACAAATGCAGGAAAACCTCTAAGGGAAATTATCCATACGGGAAGACTCATTAAAAACGCAAAGAATTATGAGGAAATTATCCACGTAAGGAAACATATATACCATCAAAGTGTTAAATATAATGTAACGTCAATAGTTTGACTGTACACTGCCAGCTGTACTTTCTATTCTTGATTTTCTTCAGCCTATTTAGCTTAGCTATTTTCCCATTGCATAGTACTCCTTTAGACTTACTTCTCATTGTAATCTTCTTCATACATTCTAATATATTGTTTTTTGTTCTATTCTTTCTCTCTGCATTTCTTGCTTCACAATTTATCATGGTATCAGAGCTTCAGCAGTAAGCCTCTTCACATAGTCTGGAGAGCAACACAATCCTCAAAAATTCCAGAGCTTCACGGATCTTGAGAGCATTCAACACAAACTTTTCACAAGGCTTGGAGAGCTATCTGTAATACTCTTGAAAAATCCTCACAGGAAACTTCCACGAGGAAGTTGTCCGTTCATATGCTCAAAAGATTAGTGTAAGAAGCTCATGCGAGGTCGCAGAGCATACAATGCTTGAAAGATCGAGGAAGAAGAGAGTGCAAAAGAAAAAACTTTAAATATTCTTGTACAATTTTCAAGAATCATCAAAGATTTACGAAGAAGAGTTGCAGGAGGTAGGAACTCTTGAAGAATTCGAAGAATTCGTTCAAATTCGCTAAATATTCCTGCGGGAGGTAGAATCGTTTAAAGATTTAGAAGAATTCTCTCAAATCTATCAAATATTGCAGTAGAGAACAACGAACTCATGAAATTATTTCAAATCCTTGAATGATTCACAAATTTTTCTTCCACAGAAGAAAATCCTTGCAAAGGCAGTAAAGAACGCGTCTCAGGTTTAAAGAACAACCATCGCATCCATAATATTTTTCCTACGAATAGATCTGAGGCACAAATCCAGTTCATAAGGGACAAGGAGAGCGTGAAAAGACAAAATAATTTCAGCCGTCAAATCTTGCGCAAAGGACCGACAACAATTGGATCAGCGAGAAGGTGCACGAGGTTTAGTCCTTTGAAGCGCACAGGAGAAATTTCAACTTGTGAAGTCGTAAAATCCCAAAATCATTTGGACCATCCATCAAGAAACATGTGGCGAGATCTCGGCATTTCGCTGACTCGCAAGGTGTAAAGGTCAGAAGACTATCATGAGAATTCGTGAAACCCGAGATCATGAGCTATTATAGACTGTTGGATTGTGAAAGATCGTGAGTCATTGATCTTATCCCATCGCAAATCCGGGGATAGAGAGTTGGAAAAGCAAAGGAGACTATTCTCCAAAACCCCGATACGCGAAATCCTGATATCGCAAATCACAAAATCTCGAAAAGATCACTGTCGTCCATTTGTTCGGACACGTGGCGAACATCGAAGAAACCGTCGGCATTTCAGCTACCAGGCTTTTAATTTGATAGAGGATTTGGAGTCGCAAGACGCGAAATCATGAAGCAACGAGGACCGTCCATCTTGAGCGAACACGTGGAAACAATCTAGGCCTTCGGGGAAAGTCCTGAAACGAAAGGGCCATTGGCATATCAGGATTCAGCGTTTCATGAATCATGAGGACAAGAAGCATGAGCATTTTGGGAATCAGATTTTCGAGAGTTGAGAGACCAAGTGATTACGCATTTGAGTCACGAAACCCTGAAAGGTACTGCGGTCATATCAGGAGAGGTCATGTGGACCAGAGGTATAGCCCAAGGGGCTAACTGAAGTTAACACCATTTCGGAAAATCAACATTTCGGAGTTCGCAGTTTCGAAAACTCTGGGACAAGAGTTTCTAAACTCATGAAATAATGAATCATGAAATCCCGATAGGATCTGGACCATCATATCATAGGAAGATCTAGACAGTTGAATTGTCCAAATGCATATTTCGCATTTCGAAAATTTGAAAGATAGAGAACCGGAAAAGCCCATAGAGCTTTAACATTAAGGTGCATGGTCACATTGCACGGTGACTAAGGCCAAATTCAAGGCCGATAAGATTTCTTCGTCCATTGGAAAATTTACATTTCAGTGATCGGAGGTTGGCGAGACAAGAGATCGGAGGACTTGTATAACGAAGTCCCCACGTCAGAATCGCGAAGCCAAAAACTCGCGAAATCTTGAACACAGAGTTCTGAAGTCACTGCAAATTATACGTAGGAGACAGGTAAGTAAGAATTTTGTTTTTGTTTTTCTCAAATTATTTAAAAATATATATATATGGCGTCATCTAGCAATTTAGGACCAACTTAGGGTCTGATTCTTCTTGGAAAGAACTATGAGTTCTGGTCTCTTCGGATGAAATCCTTCTTGCAAGCACAAGAGTGCTGGGATCCAGTGGATCATGGATATGTGGAACCAGATCCAACAAAACTGTCTCCCATGACTAATCAACAGAAAATTGCTCAGGCAACTCAAAGAAACAGAGAAAATAAAGCTAAATTTTGGATTCAAAATTCTGTGGATGACTTGATTTTCTAAAAAATCACAAGCACTGGTACTTCAAAACAGGCCTAGGAAATCCTTAAATATTCCTACCAAGGAAATGATAAGGTCAAAACAATTAAACTGCAAACCTTGAGAATGTAATTCGAGACTCTAAGAATGACAGAGTCCGAAAATGTGGATCAATTCATGACCAGAGTCATGGGCATCGTGAACCAGTTAGATTGACTGGTGAAACCATCACTGAACAACACATTGTTGAGAAAATACTCAGAATTTTACCAAAGAAATTTGAAATGGTTGTAACAATAATCCTTGAATCCAAAGATCTGTTAAGTTTTTCAACAAATGAATTAATTGGTTCTCTGGTGACACATGAGACTAGACTGCATCTCACAGATGAGTCAATCTCCAATGCTTTCAAAACTCAATTCTCCTTCAGTAGAGGGATAGGTAGAGGAAGAAGCAGAGGTCACCAAGGAAGAGGGAGCAATCAAAGTAACCCTCACTCCAGTGGAGGTAACAGACAACAATATCTGAATCAAAATTTCCAAGGTCAAAGGCAACAAAAACAAAATCAACATCAGACTTTCCAGTCTCAAAGAGGCAGAGGGAGAAGGTCAAATGACAAAACAAGCATACAATGCTATTAATGCAAAAAGTATGGGCACTATGAATCTGAATGTAGGAAGAAGCAAGCAGATCGACTCTCAAGCAGATCTCATGTGTTGATTCACACGGGAGAAAACTCAAGAGGTATGTTTCTTTCGTGCCACAAGACTGAACAACAACCTAAAGATATTTGGTTGCTGGACAGTGGATGCAAAAATCACATGACAGGTAACAAAGATTTACTTTCATGCATTGATTCTTCAATCTCATCTAATATTACACTTGGAAATGATTATTTAGTCAAAGTTCAAGGAAAAGGAACTGTTCCTATTCTTACTAAACGAAATGTAAAGAGAGACATAAACAATGTCTATCATGTTCCAGATCTGAAAGATAATTTGCTAAGTGTAGGACAGCTCATTGAACTTGTCTATAAGGTAATTTTTGAGGGAGCATATTGCAAGATATATGATAAAATCCCCAGCAAAAAATTAATTTCCGAAATCCATATGACTCCAAATCAAACGTTTCCCCTTACACTCAGAACTGCAAATCTGATTCAACCATATGCACAGAGTGCATCTACCCTGAATGAAACAATGGTTTGGCATACAAGATTTGGACATCTACCATTTAAGAGTCTAATTCTTCTATAGAAGAACTCCATGGTCAAAGTTCTTCCTATCATTAAAGAGAAAATTCCCCCATGCGAGTCTTGCATACATGGAAAACATAAGAGAACTAGTTTTGCACAGTCTTCCAATCAAGCCAAACAACATCTTGAACTTGTTCACACTTACCTATGTGGACCAATGCAAACAGAGTCAATAGGTGGTAGCTTTCACATTCTAACATTTATTGATGATTTTAGCAGAAAAATATGGATCTATTTTCTCAGACACAAGTCTGAAACATTTGCAAAATTCAAAGAATTCAAGGCAGAAGCTGAAAAACAGAGTGGAAAATATATCAAAGCACTCAGGTCATATGGAGGAGGAGAATACAACTAGAGAGTATTTGCAAATTTCTGCAAATCACAAGGCATTATCATGCAAACAACAACCAGGTATACTCCACAATAGAATGGAGTGGCTGAAAGGAAAAATCAAACAATAATGAATATGGAAAGAACACTTCTTAAAGAGAAAATTTTGTCAAATACTTTTTGGGCTGAAGAAGTAGCATGCTCAGTTTATCTCCTGAATAGATCTCCAACCACCAGTCTAAAGATGAAAGTTCGTCAAGAAGCACAAAGTGGGACAAAGCTCAATGTAGCACATCTAAGGACATTCAGATGCATAGCATATGCTCACATACCTTCCAAATTAAGGAAGAAACTTGATGACAGAAGTGAGAAATGTATTTTCACTGGATATAGTGAAACATCTAAAGCTTACAGACTTTACAATCCAATCACCAAGAAACTAATTCTTAGCAGAGATGTAAAATTTCTGGAAAATCAATTCTAGAATGATTCAGAAAATCAACAGATGGACAGTCAAAATCCATTGCTGCCAAGTTCTGAAAATGCAGAAAATTCAAGACAACAAGTACCTCAAACTATTCTACCAACATTGCAGGCACAAAGGCAACCTGAAAATTCTCAGGATAACTCAACTTCCAACAGAGAATCATTCTCTGAACCACAAAATCAGAGAACTCAAAGTTTGAGAGAAATTCATCAACAGTTGGATGAATTTGAACAACGCAATCTTTTTGCTTTAATGTCATGTCAACCTACATCTTTTAAGGAAGCAGCTAAGGAGCCACATTGGGTTCAAGCCATGAACCAAGAAATTGACTCCATTGAGAAGAACAAGACATGGTATCTTGTTGATTTTCCAAGTCACAAGAAGAGTATTGATATCAAGTGGGTTTACAAAACTAAACTCAATGAAAAAGGGAAGATCGAAAAACACAAGGGAAGACTTGTTACCAAAGGATTCTCACAACAACTTGGTACTGATTATGGTGAAACTTTTTCTCCATTTGCAAGATTATACACTGTAAGGAATCTATTGGCCATAGTAGCCCAACACAAATGGAAAGTATACCAGATGGATGTCAAGTCAGCATTCCTGAATGGTTTCTTAGAAGAAGAAGTTTATGTCAGTCAGTCACCTTGATTTGAAGTCCAAGAGCAGTCAGCCAAAGTATATCGGTTGAAGAAAGCCTTGTATGGCTTAAAGAAATCTCCAAGAGCTTGGTACAATAGAATTGACACTTATATGATCAAAAGTGGTTACAGCAGAAGCCAAAATGGGCCAACTCTTCACACCAAAACAGATCAGCACAGTAAAATTTTGATTGTATGTTTATATGTTGATGACATGATCTATACGAGAAATATTGAGTTAACAGATTTGAAACATGCCATGCAATCTGAGTTTGAGATGACAAATCTTGGCATCATGAAATATTTTTTAGGGATTGAGGTTAATCAATCAACCAAACACATTTTTGTCTGTCAGCAAAAGTATGCAGACATCATCAAAATATTTCGCATGGAAGGATGCAATCCACCAAAAACCCCTATACCCCTAGGCACAAAATTGAGCAAGAATGATGAAGGTCCTACAATGGACTCTACCTTGTACAAAAGTTTAGTAGGCATTTTGTTATATCTTACAACAACTAGGCCTGACATTACGTATGCAGCCAACCTTGTTTCCAGATTCATGGAATCCCCCAAATATTCTCATTGGAAAATGGCAAAACGAATTTTGAGATATGTTGTCGGAACTCTCAATTTTGGCTTATGGTACACTAAATATGATAGTAATCAACTTTATGGTTACACAGAAATTGATTTTGCAGGCAGCCTAGATGACAGGAAAAACACATCTAGACATGTTTTTCAGCTCGGCTCGAACCTAATCTCATGGGAATCAAAGAAGCAACCAATTGTTTCAATATCTTCTGCAAAGGTAGAGTATGTTGTTGCTACCTCAGCTTCGTGTTAAGCTATGTGGCTAAGAAGAATATTGAAAGATATGTCACATACAAAAAAGGATCCAACTCCTGTTTTCTGTGACAATACTTCAACAATTGATCTATCCCAAAATCATGTGTTTCATAAGAAAAGAAAACACATTGACACTCATTTTCATTTCATATGCAAGCTAGTCAATAATGGTGATATTGCACTACAATTCTGTGGTTCTCGGGATCAGCTTGCTGATATCTTTACAAAGCCACTAGGAAAATCGGTTTTTGATTTTCAGAGACAACACTTAGGCATAATCAGTGCTGATGTTTGTAACTGTTGATTTTAAGAGGGAGTGTTAAATATAATGTAACCTCAACAGTCTGACTGTACACTGCCAGCTGTCATGGCCATCTGTACTTTCTATTCTTGATTTGCTTGAGCCTATTTAGCTCAGCTATTTTCCCATTTCATAGTACTCCTTCAGACTTACTTCTCATTGTACTCTTCTTCATACATTCTAATATACTGTTTTCTGTTCTATTCTTTCTCTCTGCATTTCTTCCTTCACAATTTATCATGAAGGAGAACTTCTACGGGCAATTCACCTTATGGGAAGACTCAAAAAAAAAATAGAAGAATTCTCAAGTAATTATTCACAGATGGAAGCATAAATATAAACGAAGGATAACTTCTAAGAAATTCACCTTATGAGTCGCCTCATTAAAAAACTGTAGAAGAATTCTGAGGCAATTATCCATAGAAGGAAGCATAAATACCATCGAAGGAGAACTTTTGAGGGCAACTCCCCTTATCCACCCAGAATAATTTGGAGGCAATTATCCACAGAAAGAAGCATAAATACCATCGAAGGAGAACTGTTGAGGGAAACTCACCTTATGGGGAGACTCATTAAAAATGCAAATGAAGCATTCGATAGTCAAAAAGCTTTGCAAGGCCATAAATTCGTAAGGGGAGAAGGGAGGATTTTCATTTGCGATTACACACCGTGCTTAGTGCTTTTGTAGTAGAATCTGTTAAATGATGTACCCATCCTTAGTTGTTCTAACAATTGTTTAATGAATTATGGATCTAATTTTTGTAATACTGTGGCAATCTGTATTCCATTCGATTATTTTCTTCTAAGTGAATCTTAGATTGAATTGTTAAATGATGCATCCATCCTTAATTGTT
>SNQJ01S0262926.1:0-12123 GCA_010110895.2 Picea sitchensis | reverse complement strand
CCATTTCAATTTCATGACTGGAAAACATGAAATTGAAATCTTTTCACAAGGTCATTGACTAAACTCTTAAAGTGTTCACCCTATGTAATTGAAAAAACTATTTGTATTAATTGAAAATCTAAAATCATAAAGCATTTAGACCATGATTCACGGGTGGATATACAACCATGCTAAATTTTGTAAAAACTTTCATAACTTAGGGTAAAAACCAAGTTGACATGTGTTATCTATTCGATCTTGTTATTAAACCAATTTTCAAAGTTTTAATACATTTCTTATCCTTTGTGAATTTTGGTTATGCATTTTTCCCCCACCATATGATCTAAATGTTATCATGGGATAATTGTCACTGTCTTGTCAACTTATTACATGGTTAGTGTCCATTCAATGAATTGATCGATTCTATGTCGTGTTCATCAATAACAACGTTCATTTCATCTTAGGGATTATCCTTCATGACCAGAGAATAGGTTTTAGAGAACGAAGTGGGTTTTGAGTTTTTGGTCCTCTGGTTCTTGGCGGTTAATCAATATTAGCAGTGGGAAATCATGGTAATGTCTCTTCAAACCCTTATTTTTTGGTTCACTGCTAACCATGAAAATTCAACCTTTTATTGTTTTGGGTTTGTTTGAGCACAAAATTCTTCATTTTGTGTTTGCTGGTACATGTTTTTGCAAGCTAATGGCCCATGTGGTTAGAGTGGATTCGAATGACTCACAAGTATTGTTATCCCATGATGACATTGTGGATGACCTGATCTATTTAAGTTAGAAAAAATTCATTCAATCTCTTGAGAGTTTCAACCTAGAGGTTGCACATGCTTTTACTAAAACGTTCGATAGATCCAAAGCCAGGATATGTGACAGTCAGTTGCAGGTGAGAGATGAATCTATGGCCGAGGAAACTAGTTTGTCACAAGAAGGCGATCGATGGTTTAAGAATAAGAAAATAGATGGTATACCAAGGAATTCCCTGTTGGTCTCCAAAAGGTCATGCTACAATGTGAAATGTATGCCTATAAAATTGTTTAAAACCTGTTGGGATGGTTTACTGTTGGTTATAAAACAATTTATTACTTATGAAGGGCATTATGGTTTGGTGTTATTGTTTCACATACAATTGCTGATGATTTTCCTAGGGTTCAAGTTTAATTTTCCTTTTTATTTTCTCAATAGCCTTCGAAAAATGTCTAAGTTCTACTAGAGGCAGAACCCTAACCCTAAATCTAGCCTGTTCCATCATGGTTTGATTCACATTTTAGTAAATTCCCAATTGGTGAACACAGGGAATACCTGGAAAAAATTTCTTTTGAGGAATGAGTTCATTCCTTCGCAATTCGATCCCGATTCTCATTTACCTTAGGGTATTGAAGAACCAACCTATCCAAATATTTCGTCTCACTCTCTCCAAGATTTCTGAGTTGAGGTTCAGATCCAGAAAGGATCTGTCTTATCTATCAGTGATCTGGTCAAGTTCCCTCCTGTAGCCGAAATCACTTCTAAAAACGTGATTTCATTCCAAAGATACCTTTGGAAGAAATCCTGAGTCATTTGAGGGACATGTCACCAAATGCCCCTAGTCATGTGCAACCTAAGATTACATAGGATAACAATAAAATAAAAATAAAAGGGAAACAAATTAAATAGGATGATAGCAACTTGGGTTTCAAAAATAAAAGAAGTGGTTGTGTTTTGTCGAGGATGACAAGAAACAAATGTCAAAATCATAGAAATCCCTTTTCGACAGTAGTAATAGAAGACATGAATTATGTCGATGATGTAATCCTTTATTCCACCAGATTGTTTTCAACACAATATGATTTCGTTTCGAATATGTCTCCATTTCTTAGGGAATGTGAAGGATTTACAGGGATACAGAATGATATGAAAATGATGATAGCACAAGGTAAACCTATAAACTCAGACGATGTGCATCCTCTACCGAGACTGGAACACGCATATTATGAGGAGTGCTTCACATGGATTCAAAGATATTATCAAGAAATCCCGTACTTGCAAGCCCATCTTAACCAAGTGTTGGCTCAAAATAGAGATCTGGAAAGAGAAAATTTGGATTTGAGAGCCGATATGCAACAAACTTCTCCTAGGGAGAACATAAGATCCAAGAAATCAGGGGACATCATTATTAAACACTCAACTAATGTCAATGATGTTATGAGTTTAGAAATGCCAGATTCCTGTTTTTCAAATGTTTGAATTGGTAAGCAATTTCTTAGAGTTAATGATTTGATTGGTTTGTTGCAACATAATTTATTTTCATGTCTTTTTTAGACTAGCTACAAAATCTGTGATTTTGTAGCTTGTCTAGAATTGGTTTATGAGATTTTATCTAATTAAATTTTATTTTTATTCTTTTCAGGTTTTAAGGAGAGAATTTCAAGTGTTGTTGAAACAATGAATCATCATGAGATGCTTCTAGTTTGCAATTTGTTTCTTTTTAAACAGTATAGAAAAATAGTTTTAATGGTGTAACCACTCTTGCAAAATTATCATGAGACTATTATTCCAGACCTGGATTAAGGGTTACTTTTGGAGAAACTTTATTTTTGAAGATAGGTCTCTATCTTTTGGATAAGAGAGATAGACCAATGGCATGTTTTAAATACTCATACTTTCCCGGATACAATGGGAGTTCTTTTGGAACTTGGAAGGATGGACTAAAATTTTCTTTGAGTGAAAGATATCAAAATACAATATGCTCTATGGCTTTAGTCTAGATAGAAAATTGTGTGATGTGATTATTGATTAGTCATATTATTTTTCATATTTTTCAAATCATAGAAACATATATTGCATGAGTTATCTTTAGACTGTTCATCATTATATGGTTTGATGTTTTTCTTCTTTATATTCATGATATAGTTCATCATTTTTGGTTATTATAATCTCTGTGGCACATTAAATATAAAACATATATCTTTGTTTTCTGAGTTATATTGAACATTTCAATTTGTTATATGATTTGCAGATGATTGGAGTTGTTTCCATATCTATGTTTTTTAATCACATAACATCACTTAGATTATATTGGTCTTCCTATTTCTTACAAATCGCTTTCAAATTATTAAAACTGCTTGATTTTCTTCAGGTAATATCATAATTTGTCTTTTTCTTTTTCGTAAAGTGCTTGCCATAGATTTATTCTTGGAAAACAGGTTATTGTAGCATACCTTACACACAAAGACAAATATCTAAGTTCTTTCTTTTATTGCTGATCAACAAGTTAGTTATCTTTTATTAGTTAATTTATTTTCGAATGAATAATGACTAAAAACTTAAACTTTGAATTCTTTGATAATTTTAGTTATATCAGTACAAATCATATTCATTCACGGTATTAATTAGTTACATAATAGTTTTCTTTATCTTACATGTGTGACTTAAACTCTTCTTCAATAGTGGAATTTCTAGTTTCTTAAGGCTTACATGAACCTTGTATTTGTACATAAGTATTGCATATGAATAAGAATGTGCGGTATATTTTATAGATAAAATAAGTAAGCAAAACGACTATATATCTATACAAAACTAATATGTACTTAAAGACTAAAAGCTTAAACTTTGAATTCTTTGATAATTTTAGTTATATTAGTACAAATCATATTCATTCACGGTATTAATTAGTTACATAATAGTTTTTTTTATCTTACATGTGTGACTTAAACTCTTCTTCAATAGTGCAATTTCTAGTTTCTCAAGGCTTACATGAACCTTGTATTTGTACATAAGTATTGTATATGAATAAGAATGTGTGGTGTATTTTATAGATAAAGTAGAAAAAGTAAATAATAGTTTTGTATAGATATATAGTCGTTTTTCTTACTTATTTTATCTTAGTATTTTCACTGGCCAACGGAGCCATAAAACCCATCAGGGTATGTTTAAATGTCTTGGGTTAGTTAGAAAACCTCATACCTAATCTTCCCTTCTCATTGACAGTGTGTTCAAATACATCCATCAACAAATGGTGCTATAAGGAGGGCATGAAAGTCATTAATGGCACGAGGAGGTCGAAAGACTCCCCCAAATAATGGCTCCCCTATCGTGACTCATAGTCACTCATACCCTACCATTGTACCTGATCCATCCACTATGTCAGAAGCCCTACCTGACATTCCCGATGAACCTGTGACATTGATTCTATAAGGAATTGATGTACAAGAAATTATCCATAATTCTTGCCAATCAATAATAAGATCCCAAGGAAGGTTGTCCAGACTTAGATAGTTTGGTGCACAAGTAAATCGGCCCCTTGATTTTTCCAATAAAAAAGAAGATCCTCTTGCCACTAGTTCACCCAATTGCACATTGTGTGATACCATTAACGATCCTTTAGAAGAACTGATCTAAGGTGCTGGGGGATCTGGACTTCCTCCTTCCCCACCTAGATATTCTTCTCCCTCTTCAAGAGGGGAATCCTCTGACGAAGACAGTTCTTCATTTGTGCGATCTTAAAATTCACACACACCAACCTGAATGGCTAACCAGAACAATCTTGCCAAACCTTGGCTTGACCAAGATGTCATGGAAGTACCTGGACCTCAACATCCTTTACCTAAACATCCCGAAAAATGGTTACCCAAGTTTGATCTTGATTCTAAGAAATCAATCAAGGATCATATTAAAAAATTCATGTTAGTTTTTAGGCTTCGAAACATTGAACACGAAGATGTCCTGTGTAGGATATTCCCTTACACCTTTGAAGGAAATGCCTCCACGTGGTATTTTGCACAACAACCCCAAACTATTGTTTCCTGGGACAGGTTTGAGACCTTTTTCTTAGAAAATTTCGGGGATGACAAATCTCTAGAAGTTCTATTTATGGAATTGTCCAACATGAAAATGAATCCCAAAGTGAAATTCAAGGATTTCAATTAGATATTCCTTACACTTAAGAATAAAATTCTACAGAATCAATGCCTCTTGAAAACTTGATTATTGTGTACTATGCTAAATCTCTTCATCATAACATAGCTATATGGGTTAAGAGGTCTAAGAAAAACACAATACTAGAAGCTTTTGGGGAGGAAATTCTTATTAAAAAGGATATTCTTAGTTTGAAGGATAATGTAAATGCAGAAGCTGAATCAACTTCCTCTTCTAAAAACAAGATAGAAATTATTACCAAACCTCCTCCAAATAAGAAATAACAAGAACCCTTATATTTGGGGGGCTTACATAAATCCTTTCAAAATTTATATAATCAAGTTATAGACTTGAAAATATCTGTAGAAGAAGGATCTTCAAGTAAAGGAAATTATTGACCACCTTTTAGGAGACCTCTTCAAAATCCTCCAAATAGGTCAAATCTCACTACAAAAGGTCTAAATTTTGAAGGGTTACATCATTCTATACAAGCCATATTAGATGGAATTGATAATTATGTTGTTGTCCCACCTGAAAATCAAAATGATGCAGATGAGGAAGAAACACATGATGAGTAGGAATCATCTCCCCCAGTTTTGGGGCATCTCTCTGACAGTATTTTCCAATCTAATTTTGAAACTGTCGACAAAAGACATCATCCATATAATACTCATAGTAAAGTTCAAAACACATATTCACACGAGGCTAATAAGAATACAATATCAAGACAATCGATATAGGTTGAAACATCAAGAAATCTTGTTTCCCTTGATATAAAATATGACCTTATTGAATATCTTAAAATACTAAAAGAAAATATATTGATTTTCGAGCTGCTTAAATTCCCTCCCATCCTACATAAAATGTTACGAAGCATAGATGATAACGGTAAAAAGAAAGATTCGCTTGACAAAAAATTAGCAAAAAATGGCATCAATAAAACAAAGGATATTGTGAACAAAATGCCACCCGAGGACCATAACAAAAAGGATACTTCTGATAAAAGTATATGGAATTTAGATAAAGTAACTTCAGATACAATAGGAAAAAATCAACAGACTTCTTCTCCCACACCACAAAAAAAATGTGCCACCATCTCTGTTAAATTTCGAAATCTTCAATAGAAATGTGCATAATTGTATGGTGGATTCCGGGGCTTCATCAAATGTAATGCCTTTGTCTATTTTTCAAAAGATCAATGCTTAAATTAAACCTTTTGATCTGAAAATTATTCATCTAGATAGAACTAATGTCACAATTGTTGGTGATCTTAAAGACATATTGATTAGATTATCATCTAACCCAAAAGTGCACCAGGTAATTGACATAGTAGTTGCTGATATTCCAGAGGTATATGACATGTTCTTGAGAAAAGATTGTTCTAAACAATTGCATGGTTATTTCTCCACAAATTGGTGTCATTTGTGGTTACCAGAAAATGGCAAGCCAAACAAGCTTAGAATTAATAGGGAACGTTATCTGAAATACACTATTACGGATCTAAATGCCTCAAATGAACTTTTTACTGCCAATCTAAATGCATTGAATTAAAGGCATAGACACTTTATTTGGGAATTTCGTGACTGAAATATCCACCATTATGGACCCAAATCAACAATATGAAATATCAGTCTGTACTCAGAAAACAACTTTTAAAAATGATGTAAATATTGTTCATGGTTGCAAGATTGATGAAATTTGGTCTCTATACTTTGATGGGTCTAAATATCATGAAGGATCTGGTGCTGGTTCTGTATTGATTGACCCCAAAGGTAATAAGACATTCATTGCTTGTATATTATAATTTGAGTGTACAAAAAACACAACATAATATAAAGCTCTCTTGCATGGACTCAAGAAGGCCATAGACCTTGAAGTCCAAAGCTTGATGGTATTTGGCGATTCTGAAATTGTAGTTAAACAAGTGAAAAATGTTATTCATTGTTTAGGACCTCACCTCAATAAATACCAGACCGAGGTATGGAACTTAATTCATAAATTTCTTGCTTTTAACATAAGTTCTATTCCTAGATCTAGTAATTCTGAAGAAGATTTGATGGCTAATGTTGCATCAAAATTATTACCTGCAGAAAGTTTCTTTCCTAATGCATTTTCTATTGAATTAATGTTCAGGCCATCAATCCACGATAATATCACCAATTTGCGAGTGTTTGATGATGATCAACAAATCATAATTTTTTTGCATATGGAAGACACCTTCCAAGATGCTGTAGTTGATGAAAATACCCACAATGAAAATCTTCGTGATTTTTCGGTAATATTTGATCCTTGTTCTACTAAAAAATCATATGATCTCATAAATTCTATCCCTAAGTCTGTCGTTAGATTATAAAAGTTTTATGATTTACATGACAAATTTAGTGGAGTGGTTAATTTTAAAACAAACAATTCCTCATTGCTATATGAAACTGTAAATTTAGGAACGAAAGATAACCCTCAGAACATTAATCTGGGAAAAGGGTGCTCTCAACAAGAGATATCTGCATTCATAATTTTTTTAAAGGAATTTAAAGATGTATTTTCATGGACATACGATGATTTGAAAAATTTTGATTCGAACATAATACAACATGTAATCCCCATGAAGCCCCAAACCGAGCCATTTCAACAAAAAATTAGGAAAATGCATCCTAAATTAGATATGAATAAATTATTAACAACAAAGATCATTTTTCTAGTTCGACATACCCAATGGGTATCCAACTTGGTCTCGGTAAGAAAAAAGAACGGAGAAATACGACTCTGTGTCGATTTCTGTAACTTAAACTAAGCCTCTGATAAAGATAATTATCATGTTCCTCCAATGGAAAAAATATTACAATGGGTATCTGGTTCTGAAAGGTTATCCTTATTATATGGTTTCTTAGGGTACAACTAGGTCCTCATGTATCCGTCAGATCAGTTAAAAACCACATTTTGCACCCCTTGGGGCACTTATGTCTATCGAAAAATGCCTTTCGGACTAATTAATTTTAGAGCCAATTTCCAAAGGGAAATGGATATTTAATTTTGTGGACTTATCAAATAGTCATTTGTTTTTTACCTAGATGATGTCACTATCTTTTTGAAGAACAAAAAAGATCACTTGTCACATCTCAGAGTTGTACTAGAGCATTGTCGTAAGTTCGGTATTTCACTAAACCCCAAGAAATCACTTTTTGCAGTAAAGAAGGGAAGATTACTTGGATTTATAGTTTCAAAATATGGAATGATAATAGACCCCGAACGAACTCAAGCTATTTCCAATCCTTCTCCACCATCCTCCAAAAGGGAAATGCAATATTTTTTGGGTAAAATAAATTTTGTCAGACGTTTTGTTCCAAGATTTTATGAGATGATTAGGCCTCTATAAAACATGATTAAAAAGGACATTCTTTTTAGATGGGGACCACAAGAAAACCTGGATTTTAATTCTATTAGAAAAACTATAACAAAATCTCCCTCCTTGATAAGCCCTGATTTCTCCAAAGAATTCACTCTTTATACTTTTGCATCAAACATATCATATGTTGTTGTACTTACCCAGAAAAACACTGTCAATAATGAAATCCCCATTTCATTTATGAGTTTTTCCTTTAAAGGAGAAGAATTAAATTATCCTGCATTTGATCAATAGGCATATGTTGTCTTTAAGACAGTAAAACATTTTTGACCTTATCTTTTGAAATCTAGGATAAAATTCATTGTTCCTTACCCTGCAGTAAGAAACCTGTTAGTTGAAAAGTAGCTTGGAGAAAAGATGGCCAATTGGATGACCTCTCTTTAGGAATATTATCTAGAAATCATACCATCACACATTTTTAGAGGGAAAGGTATCTGCAAACTGGTGGTTGACTCATTTGAAATGTCTGATAACGAACTAACAGTACCAGCTGAAACACTGCTTCATGAAACACAAATATGTTGTACACAAATTATGCGTGATTCTTGGTATAATGATATAAGGTTTCATTTTTTGCACAAAAATACTCCTTGAAATATCGATCCCAAAAACAGAAGGGTGATAAGGCTCAAATATGCATCTTTTCAATTAATTAATGATGTATTGTTTAGAAATAATTTTGATGGTGTATTTTTGCGTTGCCTAGAAAAGAAAGAATCTGAAAAAGTGTTAGCTGAGATACATTATGGTGATGTCAGGGGTCATTTTGGTGGGGATAAAACCACCCACAAAGAACTTAGATCTGGGTACTACTGGTCCACATTATTTAAATACACTCATGTTATGGCTCACAAGTGTGTAATTTGTCAAAAAGTTGCAGGATGAGTCAAGAAGGTTGCATTTCTCTTGCAACACATTACAATAGGCATGCCATTCCAGCAGTGGGGCCTAGATATCATAGGGCCAATTAACCCCCCTTCTTCACAACAACACAAATACATTCTCCCGACAACGGATTATTTTACAAGGTGGTATGAAGCTTCACCGTTAAGGATAGTAAACACTAATCAGATAATTGCATTCTTAAATTCTCATATCATCACATGTTTTGGGATACCTGAATGTTTAGTTTTCGACAATGCTTCTTACTTTTATTCATTATACATGAACGTTTATTCATTAGAAAAGGGAATTAAGTTAAAATACTCTGCTAGTTATTATCCTCAAGGAAATGGCCTGGCTGAGTCAACAAACAAAAATCTAATTAAAATACTGAAAATAACAATGTCAGCTAATCAAAAAAATTAGCACAATGCATTATATAATGCAATGTGGGTTGACAGGGTCACCCCAAAAGCATCCATCGGTAATTCTCCTTTATTCCTCGTGTATGGAAGTGAAGTTATCCTTCCTCCCCATGTCTTTCTCCCATCACTTTAGTTATATCATAAGGTTCAAGAGAAAGAATTCCCTTCTTTAGAAAATCGAAAAAATGCTTTACTTAAATTGGAAGAAATTAGGACACAAGAAAAACAAAAATTGGACCAGCACCAACAAATTGTTAAACAATAGTTTGACACAAGTTCATCCTTTGATAGAAACTTTGATGTAGGAGATTTGGTTCTCAAGTGGGATAAATCACATGAGGACAAAGGAGAACACACCAAGTTTCAAAATCTATGGTTGGGACCATTTGTTATTGCAAAAAAATTGGTCCTAGCTCCTTTCATCTGCAAAACTTGGAGGGACATCCAAACACTTTTCCGGTGAATGGCCAGAATCTCAAGAAATATTTTGCTTGATCAAAATAAGACATGACCCCCTGTAAATATCTCAACTTGTTTACAATTATTTTTTCTTTTGATTATTTTGTTGTTTCTTTCTTTATTTTCTACTTGATTGAGTTATTTCTGACTCACAAACGATTGTGGGAGGGAAATTTTATCATAAGAATTATGATTGGATGGAAATTTGAAATAGTTCAAACATTTTCAATACTAACACTCAACTCAGATAATTGGTTTATAAGACAACTATGCTAGAAGTTCTTTGCCAGAATATTATTCCTGAAATTTTGTTGAGATCTTTGGAAAGTATGATTACCTTTAAACTTTTACACCATCCCATTTATAAAAATATCACCTCAAAGTGCTTCCCCATCCTCTAGATGTTTTCTTGATTGAAATATAAATGTCTAAACCATGATAGAACTACCATTTCTAAAAAACGCAAACAATAATGATCAGTCATATATTTTCCTGATTATCTCCAGTATCATCCTGCCCTCCTTGTCAGTTTGAAATCTCCAAATTCTATCATTATAAATGACTAAGGAGGGTTGGAAGAACTTTAATGTGTGGGAAATATGTGTAAACCCACTGAGGTACTGAACAAGCCTGTTGGTAGTGGGTAAATGCACACATGATACCAAGACAACTTCGTTGGGGTACTAAATAGGAATGCTGACAGCAGAGCGATGTTGGGTTCGAGATACGTCAGGTATGTTTTATAAGTTGATCATATATTAAGTTTTTTTATATCATGGATAGAAAACTTTTGGATGGGATTAAAGTACTTGAGTGGGTTAAATGACATCCCTATTGAGGCTATGAATGTCTGCTAACAATAGTGGCCCTGTAAACAGTATTGAAGTTACCTTTATAAATATCGTCGCCTTTTGATCAAAACTAATCTTCAGGTTATAATCATCTGTTAAAGCACTTATTTTCTAAGTATGACTCTACTAATATTTTTCTAAGCTAATCTTAAAGTGAAATTTGTTTCAAGGCAACATAAAATCTTATCCAAGTATTTCTTTTTCCCTGACATGAAGCTTTGATGATGCAAAGATAACTTCTTTGCCCAATGAGTCTCCATTGTTGGCAACCCAACTACCATCTCATTTCTCTGATTTTTTTAAACACAAAAATTGCAAAGAGAGAATTAATGTACTCATTGCTTAGCATGTATATATGATAGAATTGATTATTTATGGTGATTACTTTTGTTGATCAGTTTTTTTGGATTTATTTCATAGATAGATATCGTGTTTACCCATTTCAATTTTATGACTGGAAAGCATGAAATTGAAATCTTTTCACAAAGTCATTGAATGAACTCTTAAAGTGTTCACCCTGTGTAATTGAAAAAACTATTTGTATTAATTGAAAATCTAAAAGCATAAAGAACTTAGACCATGATTCACTAGTGGATATACAACCATGTTAAATTTTATAAAAAAATTCATAACTTAGGGTAAAAATCAAGTCTATGTGTTATCTATTCGATCTTGTTATGAAACCAATTTTCAAAGTTTTAATACATTTCTTATCCTTTGTGAATTTTTTTTATGCGTTTTTCCTGCACCATATGATCTGAATGCTATCATGGGATAATTATCACTATCTTGTCAACTTATGAGACAATTACTATCCATTCAATTAATTGATCGATTCTCTGTCCCATTCATCAATAACCGCATTCATTTCATCTTCGGGATGGTCCTTCATGACCAGAGAATAGGTTTTAGAGAATGAAGTGGGGTTTTCAATTTCGGTCCTCTAGTTCTTGGTGGCTAATAATGCTTAGGAGTGGCAAATCATGGTAGTATCTCTTCAAACCCTTAGTTTTTGGTTCATTGCTAGCCATGCAAATTCAACCTTTTATTGTTTTGGGTTTGTTCAAGCACAAACTTATTTGTTTTGTGTTTTCTGGTACATTTTTCGTAAGTTGATGGCCCCTGTGGTTAGAGTGGAGCCAAATGGCTCACAAGTATTGTTATCCCACGATGATGTTGTGGAAGACCTGGTCCATTTTGGTTGGATAAAATTCATT
>SNQJ01S0262925.1:0-12123 GCA_010110895.2 Picea sitchensis | reverse complement strand
ATACAATTTATGCTCTCTTAAAACTTGCAAAACCATTCTTAAATGTTTATCATGTTCCTCTTCTAACTTATAATAGATGAGTATATTATCTAGGAACACAATTACAAACTTGTCTAGGTATTCCTTGAACACTCCATTCATTGGGCACATAAAAAATGTTGAAGAATTTGATAGTCCAATTGGCACTACCATGAATTCATAATGCCCATATATTGTTTTGAATGTTTTCTTGTTGATGTATTTTTTGTTTATCCTCACAAGTTGATGATAGCTTGATCTCAATTCAATATTTGAAAATATTCTTCCATCTTTCAATTGATCAAACAAATCATCAATCCTTGGCAAAGGATATTTGTTTTTTATGGTGACCTTATTCAGTTGTCTAAAAACAATACATGACCTTAAAATTCCATATTTCTTCTTCACAAAAATAATTGGGGCTCCCCAAGATGACACACTTGGGTGTATATAACCCTTGTTTAACAATTCTTCAAGCTACATCTACAACTCCTTCAATTATGGTGTCTTGGACACTGGGGCAACTCCTAGCACCAAATCAATAGAGAAATCAATGTCTCTCTTTGGTGGAAATCTTGAGATCTCCCTAAATGCATATTCAAAATCCTTCAATATTGGATGGTCTTCAATTCCTACCACTTTATCTTTGGTTCCCTCTTCCATATGGGCTGCAAAAACCTGACATCTCTTCCTGAAACCCTTTTTCAACTACATAGCTAAAATATCTCTAAAATCTATAGCTCTTGGAATGCCTTGAAACTTGTCTTGCTTCCCTTCTATATCAAGACATGTGATTTTATTGTTGTAACAATGTAGGACAACATGTTGTTTTCCCAATTAAATAATCATATGAATCCAATGGTATGATGTTTACATCTACCTTTGTACTGAGTCCATTAATTTTTATTTGACAATTTTTAACCAACTCATTGATTTCCCTCTATTGGGACAGGATTTTGGGGACCAATTTTGGGAATTGAACAGGATAAAACCATGAGAACGGAGTGATAGGTCGACCAGGGATCATCACATGAAAAATAAGGAAAGATAGTTGGTGCACTTTCGCATGAAGGGATCGCTAAGCCCCATTATAATTGTATAAATATGTAAGGATTTTAGGATAGAAAGAGAGAGATAGAGAGACAAGGAAGAGGGGGATATGGGGACAGATAGTGAGTAGGAGAATAAGAGAACGAAAAAGGGATTTTGTATGAGGCATAATGTATGAGCACAATGCGCATATTTTGTAATGGATGTTACGAATAATATAATAATAAGTTGGTCGTTGTGGATGTAGCCCATCCTGGGTGAACCACGTTCATCATGGTGTCTATGTGTTATAACGTGTCTATGTGTTAGATGTTATGTTTATTCCGCACATATGATATATGTTTTTTTCTATGAATATGTTAAATGTTACCATGTTTCTGTGCACATGATATAAGTGATCCTAAACAAATTATAGGTAGAATGGTTATAAAGACTATCTCACATCCCTTCATCACTGGAGAAATATGGTTCATGTAGTTCCCATAGATACCTCGGGTGAGACTTCACCTACTTGTGGGTGATGTCGAAAGGGTTGGTATCTGAGGGTTTTATTGGAAAATTCATGTTGAACCCTGGGTTTGCCCACTACGCACCAACACCCTCTTATTCCATGTAGCTAACTGAACTAACCAAGACTTCTTATGCTTACTCCTTTGCAAGTGAAATATTTCAACAATGTTATAGTTTATGTAACTATGACTAGCTCCATAATCAATTAAAATTTTTATGGGTTGGTTATGAATATTACCTTCCACTCCAATCATGGGGGATTGATATTCCTCTTTCTTGTTGTCCAATGTTGCATAAATCATTGGCATATTTCCTCCCATATCTTCCATTATTTCATCCTCCTAAATGTTTTGGACAGTCCCCCTTATTTCTCCTTTCTGAGGAAAGTCCCTATATAAGTGATTTCCCTAACATCTCCAACATTGTACAGGTTATTTCCTTGGCCTTTTCCCAAATGAACCTACAATCTTGTGCTCATTTTTGGTTGACTGGACTTGCTGGTTTTCTTTGGAGTTTTTCTTGAAGAAGGGTGGCTTAAAACTTGTTTTTATTTGATCCTTTTTCCCTTTCATCTTGTCATTCCAACCTTTTTGGAAAACTGGCCTTCCTCTACTTTTCTCATAAATATGCTTAAATTCTCTCCTTGACAATTCCTCTAAATTTATGGGGTTATCATATTGTATATATTTACTATAGAAGGAGGGTAACCCACTTAGAAACCTTTGTATTTTGAATTTTTCATCCTTTATGAAGTCAACATATTGATTTTGACTTTCTCATCCTTTATGAATTCAACACAATTCAACCATTCAAACAACCTCTTCTCATATTCATCCATTGTCGTGCTTCCCAGCTTGAGTTCAAAGAAATATTTCATCTTTCTTTCATAATAAGGAAAAACGTTTCTCTCAGAAATATCCTTTGAATTGACTCCATGAGATCCTCTTCTCATCAAGGTTCTTGGCTTACTTAAGTTGATCCCACCACATGGATTCCTTTCCTTACAAGTGGTAGGTTGAAATCCTAGATTCTAATATTGAGGGGTAATTATGAAGCTGGAAATATTTCTTCATTTCCAAGAGCTAAGCCTTAACCTCTTCTCCTTTCTTGTGCTCACAATTGAAATTTGGTGGGTTGATCTTCATGAGTTCACCTTGCAAAATGTCTTCCTCAGGCCTTCTCTTATGCTTTCTAAAAGGAGACACACTTTGGATACTCCCTGGCACAAAAATTTCATGAGTTATTCTAGTGGATTTCCTTGGAGAATGATGGAGCCTTATCATGTTTCTTGACTACTGATCATTCTCATGATCATCCTTTATGCTATGAGATCTGGATGAAATCACTTTTCTAGCACTATTTACTTGCTTGGTTCTAGAGTCTTTGTTAAATTTATTATGCAACATGTTAAAGATTTGAATTATTTCTTCCTGATCCTTCGTAATCCTTTCATTATAAACCCTATATCTCTGCACTTCTTTATGCAGGCTTCTCATAGTTGCATACTATTGTATTTCATGTCTTCCATGAGACTCTACCTCAACATTTTCCATGCTAACATGAAGACCTCTGATCCCTTTCTCATGTATTTAATATCCATGAGCATCTTCCATAACTCTATCCCTCGTATAAGAACCAAATTTATTTTCTTGTACCTCTAATTTTTCAAGAAATGTGCATGTAATAATTATTGCCAGAACATGTATAACATAAAACATTTTATCAATTTAAATACATGTTATTCTTCTCATGAAATTATGAAGAAAACAATGAACCAATTCACAATATGATTCCCTAGATGCATTCTTCTCTAAAATATCTCTCCAATGTTTGTACTCATGCCTCCTTCTGAGTTCTGAGTGAAAAGTTACAACATTTACAAGTTGCAATTTTCCACCCACTTACTACTACAAAAATATATTTATTATTTTCTAAGAAATTTTAACACCCAATTCAAAATTATGGATGGATAGATATCTTCTTCTCCTCAATACCTTTCCAGCTACTATGTGTTTGCTCAAATCCAAGCTCTGAGATGAAATTTATGGTCCGAAGAAGTTTAGGTTGTTTTTTCTCATTTTATCCCTATATGATACATCTGTCTTATTTCTCTTCCAACACATTTTTACATACCCAGATTCCAAATATGGATTCATAAATGTCTACTATGCCCCACATGAACTTCTAAGCAAGGATTTATCCCCTCTGGAAGTAATCACGTTATGGAATTTTACCCTTATTATTTTGGTTGTAACTCTTTCATACGAGCTCTATTTTGTGCCCAAAGTAGCTCATTGGATAGCCCTATCCAATTTATTTTATTTGATATACAGAGACATAATGTAACTTTTTACACTATGTTCTCATGGGTTGTGATTATCTAAAAACATCATTTAGGGCCTCGAAATCTCCCTGCAAGTTAATGGCCTTCAAAAATATAACAAATTCATAAAATTTCATATAAAATTGATTGTTTTACTATTATAAAAACCTTTTAAATATGATTTGTTGATCTCAAATCAGGTGATATCTCAGTCATTGATCCACTAATCATTTCCAAACCCCACAGATTCCACCATTGATCGACAACTTAAGACAATATTGACCATTGATCTGAGCCCCATCGGTGATCGGTTGATCGATGATTCTCTTTGGCAAACTAAACTTGCTCGTGAATCTCCTCAATCCCCGACCATCGACCATATTTCATTTTTCCTGGAAACCACTTGCAACACATATTCGAACTGGCTGATCCGACTGTTGGCCATCATCCATCAACGACTTTAATTAGCAAATGACACACTCTACAAATTCAAGTGACCTAATCATCGACCATCCCTATTTCCTAATGAGACACTTTTCTAATTCGCCTGACCTAACCATCAGCCATCAGATATTTCTTGGATGATGTGGAAAATGTTGATGTGGCATGACATGTGGATGTTGACGTGGCATGACACATCATCCCAAGGTGTCAACTTGGATGACATGGCATGACATGTCATCACCTTCTTTCCTTCATCGATCATTAGCCATTTATCTTGGTGTTACAAGGAAAATATCTCTATGGCTAGGGGAAAACCACAGCAGATGGAATGACACCCAGAAATCAACTCTAATCTCAAGTATTCTATATAAATGAAATGATAAAAAGACAATGATAGAATCCTACCTTGTCTGGACGTCCAAAGAAGACCATTGTTGAGCACATGACCCAAATATTTATACCTGCAACTTGTCCTCAACAACCAAGATAAGAAAGTATGTGGAAATGATATATAATGTTAGCATATAAATTAGAATAATCCATTAACATACATTACAAATATGCCCATGGAAATTAATACAAATATTTCCAAGATATCAATTGGATAAGAAAAGAGTATTTCTATTAATGTAATCAACATAAGTACATAAGTGAAAAACTTTTGTAACGAAACATATCAAAACTAAGAAAATCAATCCCTCCAGCTGGGTCTCCACCACATCAATCCTCTACAAAAGAAATCTCACAATAAGTAGGAGTCAATGAAGTTCCCCATCTCAATATAGGAAGAGCTTGGGGGTTGAA
The DNA here is from genome assembly GCA_010110895.2 of Picea sitchensis. Lineage (NCBI taxonomy): Eukaryota > Viridiplantae > Streptophyta > Pinopsida > Pinales > Pinaceae > Picea > Picea sitchensis. The sequence goes on along the minus strand of SNQJ01S0262925.1, from coordinate 6,974 downwards.
CACAAGAAGTTCAGAATTTAAAGGACAAAGGGATGTAGACTCAATAGTGAGGTGAAATTTCTCCAGAGTGTCTTTTCTCTCAATGATTAATTATCTTCAAGGCTTGGATATGGCTCAATTTATAGCCTCCAATTGTAATTGAAGGATTGAGTCGAAGCATTTCCAGTATATGGAAGGTCAAGGATCATGGATCTCGTGACATGGCATGGAAACTCGACATATTTTTTAATTTTTGAGCACCAAACCCGATGTATGTGGGATGTAATGGAGAAACCTGCATATACATGAGTTGTCTAACTGTAGGTCGCATATATGGAAAAAAGTATGTATTTTTTACTCTAGAGTGAGCAAAAAGGGGAATTTAAGTCTGCAAAGGGAAATGGAAGGGCATCAAAGCAAGATGCATGGAGTGAGGAATTTTTTTTATAATAGATTCCCCTTATTGTGTGAGGTCAGAAGAGTATCCGTGATGGCTAAAATACATTATAATTCCCAAAAGTGGAGTAATTAAGACTCAATTGGAAGTACTAGTTACTCATGAGAATATTACAAATCATATTGACTCTATACACTTGGCTTCCAATCTGAATTACACTGCAGATCCATGTGGATATATATCAACTAGTTGTTCATGGCCATGGATAGGAAATACAAAGTGGACATATGCCATAGGCTGTCATAGTCACCAACAAGACACAATGGAGTCCAGTCTCAAAATAAACCAAATATATCTATATACAATGGAGCACAATTTTATCTTCCATGATCATTGAAGTCATATAAGTATTGGTCCGATGAAATACAATAGCTACTGTAAACTAGAGGTCTTATACACTATCCATCGAAGGTGCAAGTTTACATTATCTGAATAGAGGAGTTGAAGTCGAACACAATGAGACTTCCTTTGGTTACCAATCATTAAGGTATATCGTTAACAAATGTGAGACAACCCATCGATAATGAAAGTAGGTGTCAATGAACTGACTACATTAAACAAGTGTGAATAAGGGTGTTGAGGTCAAACACTTGAAGAATCCATTAATCGAGAGACATTGATGTATTCCCAACTGTCGATGGCGGGAGAACCTGCCATTGATGACGTATACATTGTCGATCGTCTGTCAACAGATGCTGGAGGAGCTTCAGGGTTTGAAGATAGATTAAAATATCTCCATACCAGGGGTCTGAAGAAGAGATAAGGAAGATATTTTCATCCACAAACAAATCATCATGAAAAATATACGCATCCAATCTAGGGAAGTTTGACATCAGTTCTACAAAAACTAGTGATTTCTTGGATTTTGCAAAGGAAAAATCGAGATCAAATTCTTGCAAAACAACAATCCACTTATTTTATTTCCCTCCTATGATACACCTGGTGTTTCATCCAAAGGGAGTCATTTTTATAGGATGGGAAACCCCCTACACAGAGTTCCTTCATTTGGGGGCAACGTATATCCCCATTATGGTCGCCAATTCGGTTACGAGGAAAATCTCTCTATGGCTAGGGGAAAACCACAACAGATGGAACGACACCCAAAAACCAACTCTATTCTCAAGAATGTTATATAAATGAAATTCTAACAAGAGAAGTCTAGAATCTTACCTATTCCAGACATCTGAGGAAGACCATTGTTGAGCACACGACCCAAATCTTTATATTTACAACTTGTCTTCAACAACCAAGATACGCAAGCATGTGAAAATGATATATAATGTTAGGATATAAATTAGCATAATCCATTAACATACATTACAAATAATCCAATGGAAAGTAATACAAATATTTGAAAGATATCAATTGGATGAGAAAATAGTATTTCTATTAATGTAATCAACAAAAGTACATAGGTGACAAACTTTTGTAATGACGCATATCATAACCAAGAAACTAAGTCCCTCCAAATGGACCTCCACCACCTCAATCCTCCACAAAGGAAAGCTCACAAGAAGTAGGATTCAATAAAGTTCTCCATATCAAGATAGGAAGAACTTGGGGGAGGAACACAAGAAGTTCAGACTTTCAAGGACAAAGGGATACAGACTAAATAATGAATTGAAATTTCTCCAAAGTGTCTTTGCTCTCAATGATTAATTCTCTTCAAGGCTTGGATATTGCTCAATTTATAGCCTCCAAATGGAATTTAAGGGTCAATTTAGAGCGTTTATAGTATATGGAAGGTCAAGGATCATGGATCTCGTGACATGGAATGGAAACCCAACAATTTTTTTTAATTTTTTAGCACAAAACTTGATGTGCGCGGGTTGTAAAGGAGAAACTTGCATATACACGAGTTTTCTAACTGTAGGTTGTGTATATGGACAAAAGTATGCATTTTTTACTCTGGAGTGAGAAAAAAGGGAAATTTAAGTCTGCAATGGGAAATGGAAGGCCATCAAAGCAAGATGCATGGAGTGAGGAAAATTTTTCTATAACACTTGGATGAACCAAACACTTCGCCAAATCGGCCGACACCCGACCATTGACCATCGAAGATCAGTGATTTCTCATTGCTCGATAGAAATACATTATTGAATCAACTAACACCCGACCATCAGTCGTCGGTGATTTTTCGTTGGTGACTAAAACACTTCTCCAATTCAACCGACCCCCAAACATCGGTCGTTGACGATCTCCTTTGGCCAACTCCAACACTTAGAAAAGTTTTGACCAATCTTCAATTAATATAGGTCGTCGATCTCCAAGCCAAGATGATCTTGATCAATGTTCGACTCCGACTCCCAAACGGCTGAAACTGATCTAGACCGTCAATCTACTTCAACTTCCCAACTACTGAAATTGAGTCTCAGTCATTTATTTTCTCGACCTTGTCAATCTCCGAAAACCATATAGATTTCTAAATTTATTAAAGTGAATCTAGGTCGTTGATCTCGAGATCAAACACAATCTTGGTCGTGGATTCACTGAACTCTGTCCAACGGTACAAAGACCATTAAAACATGAAATTCTACATTCTAGATCAATTTTTAACTCTGCAACTATGCATGTCGACACCATTAAACCTTTCTTCCATGGCCATGAGGAAAATCCGACCTAAATTTTCTCATGAATTTTGGGATTTCGCTCTGTTTTTCTCTGTTTTCCCCCAAATTCATCATAGACAAAATATATAACGCACCAGTCTAGGGCAATACAAGCCCGATGTTTGAACTAAACGATCTAATACCATAATGTAACGTCCCCTGGCCCAACTGAGGTCCATTACATGCGGAAAAAAATCATAAAATTTATGTTAAATAAACTCATGTAGCTTCCATCTATGAATTACAACCAGATTTAGCTATTGTTTGATACCATTAAAATTGATGCATCTATAGCATGCTAAAAATCACACATGAATGAAACTAATAACATATTACAACTACATATAAATCATTCTCATTCACAGAGTTAACTCACATCAAATAAAATCAAAATACAAATAGAAACAAGATAAAACACTTATCTTTTATAAACAGTTGTGAAACCAACTGTTTGGGACAAATGTTCCACCCAACCATAGACTTTTTTTTCCAAATATACACAAAAAGTCACCCCATATCTGGGGCTAACAATCCACAAAAGAGGGTGGTCTCTCACTATCTACTCAGAACTCAGAAAACCCACAACCCACTAGTATTCTCCTACAACTATCTTTATTTTCCTCCAACTCTCTTCCTATCGACCTGCCCAACCCAAGGAATGTACCCCTTCACTGATCTCATTCCCTCAGGAATCTCATTCATTTATCAAGATCTCTCTGGCATAGGTAATTTGGAATATCTTTGTTATGAACTCAAGGGAACTCACTGCTAGGAAAAACTGTTGGACACACCTACCACACTTAGAGGGGGGGTGAATGAGTGTGGGGCTCTTTTTCCCAAAAATTCCCTCTTGCACAAAAACTCATCTCTTTTTCCCAAAATTCCCTTGCACAAAACTCATCAATTAGCATTCAACATTTATTCATTACCCATTGTTTTCTTTTATGCAACCGGCTAGATGTGAGCACATATATCATCAACATATATCGCTAATATATCATCAACAAGTCATCACCACAATGAACACAAAGAACACAAGATGTATGTAAATAATTTCTTTTATTACTGACTACAATCCTTGGGGTTTATCAGGCAACAACTGAATAGAGTACAACTCTACAAGAGCACCAGTTTTATAATGCAAGACTCAAATTTTGCATTATGAGCATCAACTGTGATGAGGAAACAATCTTCAACAAATATCAATATGTACCATAAACAAGAGTATCACCATGCACCAACTTGTGCCAAAACAACCCGTAATCAACCGTAATTTATAATAGACACCATAAAAATTCAATTATATACCAATCATGTTTCAACCACTCATCAACAATGACTCATCAATATGTACCAACATCATCAACTATACACCTCATGTATGTGCCAACTCATCAACTATTTGTCTCAACCATGTACTCAACATAAAATTCTCAACCAAAATCCCTATCAATTTCTTTATCATCCACATCTGATTTGTAGCTCAGAATAGACCTGGTGTATATTATAACATTCTCAAACCTTCCTTAACTTTTAAAATGTGAGACTAGCATTTTCATCAAACTTCTTTCTTTAGTCTCACATGCCTAGTTTTTGGATTAGTCAACAACCCTAACTTGAAGTAATGATAACTTTCAACCTGTAATGTACAAATCTATGAAACTCTATACTACTGACGTTCTTCTCGCTGTGTTTTATGCATTCCTCCAAGTGGCACCTTACTTTGAACCTCTCAAAAAGGAGTTATAGCAAAAAATGACAAACCTTGTCAATTCTCGATTATTCTAGTAGAGTTTAGACCTTGTAGAGCGTGTCTCGCAGACAAAATATTCAATGAACTGATCTGAAACTGTTACAAAGAATACTTCAAACTATTAAAATCTAACCAACACATTTGGTCTCAATTTCATGGATCTGTTATGAATAAGTTATGATCGCTTTTAATTGAAACACCCGGATTTTGACTAGTTTCTAGACCGCCACAAACCCTATTTTCCACAGGTAACCTCCCAAAATACAACGACCCACAAGCTGAATTTTCTTAACCACGTGATACTTGATATGTTTTCTCACTTTCATAGCAATTTCAGGATCTGAATCATTATAGAAAAAATGTTATAGAGAAAAATGGTGAGATGACCTGAAAAATAACATACCTTAGAAAGCACCATCAAAAGAATTTATCCTTTCTGCATTTCGGCCTTCTTTTCTTTCATCAATTTCCTCATAATTTCGGTTTAGATATCATTTGTAAAACCCTCGACACCTATAGATAATATTCTCAAGTGTCATTCAAAATGAGAGAGCCTTGCCTCATTTATAATACTCCAAGTAGCTTCCTTTAAAAACATCTTCTAGGTCACTTGGCCCCACTTTCCTTATTTTAGGGTTGGGTCCACTTTAATTCTCCATTAAAATTATTGAAATAATATTAACCCATTTCAGGTCACTTAATCCCATTTTCCTTATTTTTAGTTAACCACTTTCCCATAAATATTCCTTCTTGATTTTTTTCAATCTTTACTCTTTATCATTTCTCTATTTTGTCACTTCTCTTAATTATTTAAATAAATCTGAATAGCCAAATAATATTAACCCATTTCTAGGTCACTTAACCTATTTTCCTTATTTTTAGGGTTAACCACTTCCATAAATATTCCTTCCTTGATTTTGTGTCACATTATTTTATCATTTCTCTTTTAGGTCACTTTGAATTTTCACTCTTTGGGGCCTCTGCCTCCATGTGGGGGTCCTTCATCTTGTAAGGCCATAACTCTCAAACCAGAGGAGTTATGTGACATTCCACATACCACCAGAAATGGTACGACAAGCACTATCCATCTAGGGATATTTCACCAACAATTTCCTTGATGTTCATCTCATTATTCCTCATACAAAGCATGGGTCCTCCAACCTTTCTAGGATAAATCAACTGCAGCTCTTCCCATGAGGGATTTCACCATAAGGGGACCACTTTGAGTTCATCCATTTGTACACCTTATCAATCATGATAAGACAATAATGAGAGTATGGTCCTCCAACCATTCTTCTTTAGATAACTCATCCGCAAAGCCTTTTCCCATGAGGGCTTTCACCATAAGGGGACCACTTGGAGTTCATCCATTTGTGCACCTTATCAACTGGGCTATGATAAGACAATAATGAGTCATCTATTATACATTTTTCCAACAACGCATCATATACCAATGGAACCACATCAACTGTTTTCTTCATCATCTATCAATGACAACTCATTGATCTCGTCTTCATCTATGCATTCTCATCAAGGACAATACATATTATATTACATAAATCATCAATCAATCAATCACTTGACATCAATCAATCAAACCATTGGCATCAATGACAACATGATCCAACAAAAACTACCAGCAAAAATAGCAACAGACACTTGTTGTTACAGTGAAACTCACACAAGAGTTCATTCTGCAAGCATGGCAGCCTATCTCTTCAGTATTTAGCTCCAAAATTATCCATCATGCTCTATAATTTTCCCTCCATGGATGTTCCATCTCCAATCTCTCTTTCTCGATCTTTACTTGTTGTTCATGCACCAAAAACTAATTGTCCAAAATTGTTGTAGCTACCCATACAAATTTCCCCTCCTTTGGTTTTCTTGCTTGACTCACACACTTCCACAAGTTGATTGTACTCAAATCCCATGCTCCCAATAACTATGGGATGTGACTTCTCACACCCCCCCTCTCACATGCACTCAATGATTGGATTTGGGGACACTCAATAAAAAAATAGAGTCTATTACACAGTCATAATAAAATTCAGAAATGTGGGTGAAAATTAATAGACATGGGTAATCCCCCTTGAACCCCTCTCTTAGGAATTGGATTAGAACCTCTCCTCTCTTCTGGATTAATTCATCCCCCCATCTTTTTCCATGTCCCCTTAGA